>JAECUM010017261.1:0-58727 GCA_016617855.1 Megalonaias nervosa | reverse complement strand
CATCAGTTACTGAAATGATATTCAGATTAATGCTGCTAATATCGTCAAAGGAAGCTAGAAAGGTTGGATCTGAAATTGACAATGAAATTATTGATATACTTGATCAATTGAGATCGGAAAATTTATTAACATCTGACGAGTACAAAATTTTACACCGCGACTTAATCGCGGCGACTTAGTTTTATAAAAAATATACTAAATAGCAATGTCAACAACAACATTATTAATAGACTCTAGCACAGCTGCTAAAGATAGTTCAAATTTTTCAGTAAAATATATTCCTCCAATACAACTTGATACTGAAAAACAATATGAGATAGGGCTAATTTAATGTACGGCGTGGCATTCTATAGCTAACTTAAAAAGCTGGAGTAAATAATGAATTTACATTTATAAATATAAATATTCTAAGAGATACATGGAAAACATTTAAAATTCCACAAGGAGCTTATAATATCACTGATCTAAATAAAACAATAAAAGAACTAATAACAAAGGCTGATGATTTGAACTAACACCAAATTATAACACGTTAAGAGCCAGAATAACATTAAAATATGGTATGTTAATCGATTTTTCATCAGCAAAAAGTATTGCACCACTGAGAGGATTTCCTCATAAAAGTTATGGTGCTGCTCCCCAACAAACTATGACGTATGGCGGTATACTGCCAGTAAATATAACTGACGTAAACACAATATTAATAAATTGCTCTATTGCAACTGGATCTTACTCAGCCCAGGGTAGTAAAGGACAAACAATTTATAGTTTTTCTCCAGATGTTCCACCGGTATCTTAACAACAACAAAAAACTTTTATCACCAAAAGGAGAACAAATTATACAAAAATTAATATCTAAGGCAACAGCACCGAAATAATAAAATTTTATATAACCTAATAAATAAAAAAAATGTCTGTTAAAAATTATCTCGATTTAGCAGAAACTTATGACACCGACGATACGGTAACATAATTTGAGTATGTTGAGTATCTCGACGAAAATTCTAATGAACCAAATAAGGCTGGCGTCAGAACATTTAATACTCGACACGAAGATGAGCAATTTTTGGAACAAAATAACATCAAAAAATATGTTACAGGAAATGAAGGTAAAAGTGTTGTCGTCGAGAGATTTAATCGCACACTAAACGAAAAAAATCCACAAATATTTGACAGCTAAAAATACGAGTAAATATATTGACAATTTACAGAAAATTGTTGATGAGTATAATAACACGAAACACAGATCAGTAAAAATGTTGCCAAAGAATGCAATTAAAAATCCAATGTTAGCAAACGAAAATATGTACCGCAGACATAAATTTAAAGTTGGTGAGAAAGTTAAAATTTCTCTGACAAAGAAAAAACATTTGAGAAAGGATTTACTTCGAACTGGAGCGAAGAAGTATTTGTTGTTGATAAAGTACTTTTAACAATACCAGTGACTTATGCACTAAAAGATTTATTAGGTGAACCTATAACTGGCAGTTTTACGAGCAGGAGCTTCAGAAAACCGAACAAGATATATTTGTTATTGAAAAAGTTATTAGGAAAACAGGTAATAAAAGTTTACTTAAATGGTGTGGGTATAGCGATAAATTTAATAGCTGGGTTCCAACTAAGTCGATTTCGTCGACGTTGATAAAATAATGTTATTATAAATTTGTTAGTACTTCATCAGTACAGATTTACAACATTTGACTAGTCTACACAAGGAAATTAAATGTAATTTTCTTGCAATATTGACTGGCATCAAATTAAATATTTTAACAAAAATAAAATCGTATTTTATATTTCTTTGCTGGCCAGTTATTTTTACGTTAAGAAAATGTTTTATAAGTTGCCAAAATATTTGTTTCTCTGTAAAAGTAAAATTAAATTTTATTATTTTTTAGCGATATGATACTTAACATTATATTGTCCAGTTGTAGGTGTACTATAATGTTGTTTGTTAACAACGTCAACAACTTCATCATCATCGTCATTGTTGTACAAAATATCATCTTCACTATAATCAACAGATTTATCTGAGATAACGTTATATTTTGGTATAAAATTGTCGTGGATGATTTTATTGTTAATGATTGTATCACTAGAGATGAAATCTCCTGCAATTGTATCGTCAGCATATATATCAGCAAGTCGTTTCATTAAGTTCATATTATAATATATTTTTATCTAATTATAAATAATAATGGCCAGCGAAATGAAATCTCCTGACATAAAATATCATCAGAAAGTTGATATATTAAATTACAAAGAACTAGCCGAAGCAGTACGAAAATGTCTGTCAGGATATAGTGCTTATTCTGTTAATGTTATTGTAACGCAAGGTGACTCTGATAAAAGTCTCTTAACAGCAACAGCAAAAAATAAACTTGACAACAGTGCATTTATAACACTAAAATTTGATGGAGATGATATTCTAATGTTTGCCCATAGTTGTCTTACTAAGACCGAGCTAAGAAACATTATTAATCGTCATATTTGAAAATAAATCAATCAAATGTTGACGTTGATGTTACTGATTTAGTTTTACCTTCACCTACATCTTCTATTGATTTGCCGTCAATTTTAAGATATTTTGCAGCAGCTGTCATTGATTTAAATTTTATTTCTTCACAAGTTTCTAAATTTCCTGAAATAACTGATCTAGCAAATCTAATACCACCAGCATCTCCACGTCGGGTATTTTCTTTTGATGTAACTAGATCTAAATTTTTAATCCTATTATCAGATTTAATGCTGTTAATATGATCTATAACCAAATTATTTGAAATAGCGCCATGAAAAGTTTCAAACACAAAACGATGTGATAGATAATTAACAAAGCCTGTTTTAGTTCCTCGAACCATCACAAACAGTTATCCACTATTTTGCAAATTTCCTAATAATTTTTTTGTTCTTATATTTCGTATAATTCCTCGATCTTTAGCCTCAAATAAATTAAATATTGAATGAGGTTGATATTCATCTTGCAAAGCTAAATTTTCAATATTATCATCATTAACTGCGCCGTTTACTCTATAGACTCTTTCTCTATTTGGAATGTCTCCGCAGAACAAAGTATAAATAAATCTTTTCTAAACATTTCAGTCCTGTCTATATTATCACCTTTGACGGAGATTTTAATTCCAGCTGGTGTAGCTTTACCAAAAGGTTTTTGATATTTTATATGAATAACCGAACCTAATGCATTTCCAGCGTAACTATTATAAATTGGATGTACGTAATATGTTTCTTGTTCCTCTGCTGTCAAACCAATATATCTCATATTGTTTGTAATTATATTATATAGCATTTTTATATCTCTAATTGAAAAATACATAAAAAGTCAATTAAATATAAAAATATTATATATAATGCTAAAATTTCGAGATATTGCTAAAAAGGGTCTCACAAAAGCAGAAAAAATTGCTACAGCATTTTCTGGCTATGATAACAGTTACAAATTTGATATTCAAAATATTTTAGCAAATTTTAACTCTACAAATTTATTTCATCTTTTGCAACCAATTATATCAAAAGAACTTGCAGCTCACAAAAGTATCAAACTAATAGTACAGTATCATATGATTTTATCAAAATTACATGCAATCGAAAAGGATGTAATTGATATAATTTTTGAAAACACAAGTTTCGACAGCGAAATTTCAGAGCTATATCTAACAGCTAAATCACGAAAAATATTAACTGGAACAAATATTGCATCAGGATCAGGCTGGAAATTTGAGATGATAAAGGAGGTTTTATTTCACACGATGAAATATAACGTACTACGAGGTAATTCTTAGGTTGATCTCCCTCAAAAAATAAAAAACAAAAAATGTTGTATAAATGTCAGAAACAATGATGACCAATGTTTTCGTTGGGCAATTTTATCTGCTAGACATCCTCAGAATGACCACAGCGATCGGGTTTGAAAAATATCTGCCGTACAAAGACGAGCTAAATTTTAGTGGAATAACTTTCCCTCTAGCAGAAAATCAAATACCAAAGTTTGAAAAACAAAATAATATTTCTGTTAACGTTTTCGGACTAGATGATAAAGAAAATGTTTACCCGAGATATATCTCAGAAAATGCTACACAAAAGACAATAAATTTATTATTTTATAAAGGACATTATTGCTTGATAAAAAACTTTAACGGACTAGTTGGCAGACAGTATAATAAAAATAAAAACAAGAAATATTTCTGTTACAGATGTTTACAAGGTTTTTCTAAAGATGAAAAACTGCAAGAACATCTGAAATACTGTGTCAACTTTCAAAGAATAACCATGCCAGGAGAGAAAGAAAAAGTCTTAAAATTTACAAATTATGATCATAAGCTAAGTATTCCTTTTGTAATTTATGCTGATTTCGAGTGTCTACTTGTTCCTGTGGTCGGCGCAGAAAATAATCCAAATAAATCAAGTACAAGAAAAATACAGCAGCATGTCCCTTGTGGAGCAGCTTATAAAGTAGTTTGTTGTACTAATGACAATTTCTCAAGTCCAGTGAAGTTATACAGATGTAAAAATAGCCAATCTGAAAGTCCGGCCGCGTGGTTACTAAAAAATTTAATAAACGAAGTTAATAAGATCTCTAACAGATTATTCAAAACAGCTCCAATGAAAACAACATCCAAACAACAACTTGATTTTGATATTGCAGTTAATTGTCATATCTACGAGAACTTGTTAGGCGATGATAAGGTGCGAGATCATTGTCATCTGACCGGTCAATATCGAGGAGCAGCTCATAACAGTTGCAATTTAAAATTTCATGCTCCAGATTTTATTCCTGTAGTTTTACATAACTTTCGTGGCTATGACAGTCATATCATTATAGAAGCTTTTGGTAATGAAGAAATTAAATCTAAACTAAAATTAAATAATACAATAAAATGTATTCCAAATAATTTTGAAAAGTATATATCAGTTACTCTTGGCAAATTGCGTTTTACTGACAGTCTGCAATTTACATTAGTATCATTAGAAGATCCTGTAGAAAATGCTGTAAAAGCTGGTAGCGAGTTTTATAACCTAAAAAGTTGCTTTGGAGATAAATTTAATCTACTGACAAAAAAGGAGTGTTTCCGTATGAACATCTCGACGACTGGAGCAGATTTAATGAAACTTCTCTTCCTGATAAAGACAAATTTTACTCGCAACTCAAAAATGAAAATATTACAGACGACGAGTACAAATATGCACAAGATATTTGGAATAAATTTAGTTGTAAAACATTTGGTGATTATCATGATTTATATTTGAAAACAGATGTATTACTACTAGCAGATGTTTTTGAAAGTTTTCGTCAAGTTAGTCATAAAAATTATGGATTAGATCCCTGCTGGTATTATTCTGCTCCAGGTTTGTCGTGGGAAGCTCTACTAAAAACAAGTAAGATAGAATTGGATCTCCTGACAGATGTTGATATGTTTAATTTTATTGAAAAAAGTATCAGAGGTGGAATTAGCGTTATAACAAAAAAATATGCGGTATCTAATAATAAATATCTTAAAAAGTATGATAAAAACTTCCAATCAAATTATATTATTTATCTAAACTGCGTCAATTTGTATGGATATGCAATGTCAGAGCCAATGCCGTGCAGTGGATTTCATTGGATAACTCGAGATCAATTTCTTAAAGAAATTGAAAAAGATTTACCTAAAAAAATTAATAATACTTTTTCAGATATTCATATTTTGTTGAAGTTGATCTAGATTATCCTAGTTCGTTACATGATCTACATAACGACTATCCATTTTGTGCAGAGTCTATGATAATAGATTATAGTCTACTATCACCTGAACAACGATCAGTGACAACAGCAAAAAATTGTATTGTTAATAAGCTAGTTCCAAATTTGCTAAATAAAAGAAATTACGTGATACATTACAAAACTTTAAAACAAACAGTAGATGCTGGATTAATTCTGAGAAACGTCCATCGCGTACTAAAATTTAATCAATCTTGTTGGATGGCAGATTATATTGATTTAAATACGAAACGTCGTGCTATTGCTATGACCGACTTTGAGAAAAACTTTTTCAATTTAATGAACAACTCGGTGTTCGGTAAGACAATGGAGAATATCCGACAGCGAGTAAATATTGAGATTGTAAACGATATAAATCGCAGAAATAAATTAGTTAATGATGACGGTTTTGTCAGTATGAAAACATTTAATGAAAATCTTGTTGCTATACAACGACGAAAGACAAATTTAAAGTTAAATAAACCAATTTATGTTGATGCAGCTGTGCTTGATATATCAAAGTGGCTGATGTATGATTTTCACAATAATTTTACCAAAAAGCAGTGGCCAGATTCAGAGTTGCTATTTACTGATAAAGACTCGTTAGTTTATAATATAAAATGTGAAGATGTCTTTCAAGATATTTATAAACATCGTGACTTATTTGATTTATCAGATTATCCAGAAAGTAGTGGATTTCATGATGATGCAAATTAAAAAGTTATTGGCAAAATGAAAGACGAGTTTATGTTTGTGCCAGTTAAGGAATTTGTCGGATTAAGAAGTAATATGTATGCCGTAATTTTAGATGACAATAAACTGACAAAAAAGCAAAAGGTATTCCTCTTGGGTACGTAATAAAATGTACGAAATTTGATGATTTTAAAGCAGCGCTAAACAATAATGTCAGCTTCATTAAAACAAATGTTATTAGAACAAATCGTCATAAACTTGAAACAGATACTATTATAAAACGTGGACTAAGTAATTTTGACGATAAGAGATACTGTGAGGATGGTATTAATACACTAGCTATTGGACATTACACCAGTACCATCAGTGACATCTTTAATTAATTTTTGTCTAAACTTTAGAAATAATGTTCGAAAATTTAACATTAGCTGATGGAATTAATAGCAAAATAAAAAAATGATGATTGACGGCCAGCAATTATCATTTGAATTTAATGATGAAATTTCAGGTATCTGTTTTAGTAAATTTGATAGAATTAAACTTTCGCTTATCAGATCAGATGACAGTAAATATTTTGATTATCTTGAAAAATAACGCGACGAACTTATGCTGAAATACAATAATTTTCATGATCCGATTAGCCAGCAACAAAACACAGAAATTGATATCGACTTAGACTGGTCAAATGTTTTTGTAAAAGGTAGTAAGTATCTTCTCAGTAAGATAGCAATGAAAGAATTATTTGAATGTCTGTAAGCGGAAAAATTAAATTTTATTTGTATAAACACGATGATAAATTATTTCTAATAGCTACCGTTGAAAATTTGGTAATTGGGGAAGAAATGTAATAAAATAATTTTGTCTAAACTTTATAAATATATTAGTATCCGATATCTAAACTTTTCGATAAAATCATAAATTCTATTTCACCTAAGGTAACTTGAAATTCCGGATTGCTATTAATCATATCTACAACATCTCTCATAAGTTGCATATCCACCGGTCGATTAAATCCAGTTTCTCTGTAGTAAAATAAAGCTAAACATCTTTTAACAATTTCACTCGGCAAATAAAATATATGCAGGAAATTGTTAATGTAATACGGTTTTTCATAGCAAATTGGTTCCATTGTAATAACGTAGAAAATATTGTGAAGATATTCCATAAAATCGTCGATGTCATCGTTGGTAATTTCAAAACCTGATAGCATGTCAATTACCTCATCAAATCTATTTACTTCCATTATATCTATAGTAAATTTATATATCTAATTAAATTTTTTTTAGTAGTAAAAGGAAATGAGTATTCCTATGTCAGAGACTCCCGCCAGAAACGCATTTGCTTTGGAATGTGAAAATATTAGCCATCACCTCTCCACACTAAGTTCAAGAAAATGTTTCACTTACCTGCTTACTTCAACGAATATATCCACAGAATGACTACGAAGAAATATCTGGCTGCCTTTCATAGCGTTATAACGCCTACGCGAAATTTCCATTACGTAATTTTCTAGAATGTCCTCTTTAGTTTCCATTACATAATTTTCTAGAATGTTCTCTGGAATTTCCATTACATAATTTTCCAGAATGTTCTTTGGAATTTCCATTACGTACTTTTTAGAACAGCTGGTAAAATAAAACCAATTCTCTGTAATCTGATACATTTCCCCGACCGATAAATTATTAGCCGTCGTCTGGTCTATAGTCTGAGGCAGATGTCACTTGGATAAGGGATAGGTGGTGGGTGGGGGTTTCTGGTCTAGGATCCTCTTTTGGTTTAGGATCATCATCTTCCTTTACTACTATCCTCAGTGAGTGGGACAGGTACAACTAAATTAATTGCATGATTTACCTGGCTATCTCTTTCAATATACTCCTTTAACATGTTAATGTAGCAAAGTTGTTTTTGTTTTCGCCTCTCAGGAGTATTTATGATGTAATTTAAATCATTTACTTTCTTTTCAACCGTGTACGGACCATAATACTTGGCCTGAAGAGGATTTTGTGGAATGAGCAAGAAAGCTAAAACTCTATCACCAGGCTGAAAACTCCTTTCCTTTGAGTTTTTATCATATCTTGATTTCATTTTTAACTGAATAGAGTGCAAATTTGCTCTTGCGACCTCACAAGCCTTTGACAACTTGTTCTTAAAATAAGAAACATAATCAAGAAGATTGAGTTCAGTATCCTCATTAGAAAGAAGTTTCTCTTTCAACAACTCAAATTGTGAATTCAAAAGCTGTGAAACGACACCCATACAGGATGAACCCTCTCAAAGAATCAATGACTGTATTGATAAAATTGGAAATGCCAAGTACGTCACCAAATTTGACCTTGTGAAAGGATTTTGGCAAATTCCACTAACGGAAAGGGCAAAGGAAATTTCGGCATTTGTGATTCCAGATGGACTCTATCAATATAAAGTAATGCCATTCGGGATGAGGTTCCCCAAGTACCTTTCAACGTTTGATGAATATGATTACCTCTGATCTAGATAATTGTGATGCTTACATCGATGATGTCATCATCTACAACGACACATGGAAAGAACATCTAGCAACTATTCTGAAATTCTTCGACAGACTCACTCATGCAAATTTGACAATCAATTTATCTAAAAGTGAGTTCTGCCATGCTTGTGTAACATTTCTAGGACATATTGTGGGACATGGACAAGTTAAACCTATAGATGCTAAGGTCAAGGCTATCTCTGAATTCCCTGTGCCTGCCAGGACTTATATTTATGAATTCTAGGATTAATTTTTGGATTATATTCACAAACCGTTAAGTCCTATTTCATATTTTTACCTTGTTTTCTAGGGAAATAAATTATTTTGTTAAATTTACAAAAGCTTGTTGACTTTACTCTTTTCTTTTGTTACTTTTGTATGAGCCTACACATAACAATATATATATATATATATATATATATATATATATATATATATATATATATATATATATATATATATATATATATGTATGTATGTATGTATATATTTCTCTGAATCTGTTAATGCTTTTGTTAGATTATTTAGAATTTTTATTCTTATCATTGTTCTATTAGTGCTGTACAACACATATACTAAAAACATACACTGTGAGCCTCTCAAATTTATGATCCAGTTCAAAATAATATTATGCATCAAAAGTATATGTCTATATTCTGTAAATCTTGTGGACCTCGTAATAATTAAAGTAAAGACAATAATAATGTAACAAAATAGATGGTGTTATCTCTGTTGAAAGATAAAATATATTTGACAAACCTTTGTCTTAAGCACAAAATGTTATTTGTTTTCTGTGAATTCATACTGAATTTAGTCATATGCAGATTACTAAGTGCAAAACACTGGTTGCAATCTTTTTGTCTACAGATACTGGTTACAATATGTTAATGGCTGTAAAAATTCATGATTTAGTTCAGTACAATAGGACATGTCAATATCATATACTATATTCTTGTAATTTTGTGGACCTTGTAAGAGATAAACTTTATTAATCTTTGTATAAAGCACAGTATGTTTTTTTTTTCTCTAAAATCACAATGATATATTTATTTATTTATTTTCCAAATACTAAGACTGAAAAAAACATCAATACAGTTTGTTTTTGTCTTCATAGACTGGTCTCAGTATCCTAATGTTTTAGTTGTTTTTTTTATAACTATTAAAATAAATCAAGTATGTGTGTTCCATAGTATTTTATATGTCACATGGTTTGAATCAGCACTGGCATTTGGGCTGAATCAGCCTGTAATTTGGTCCAAATCATCCAACAATTTGAGCTGAATTGGCCATGGTCCAAAAAAGCCAGCATTCCAAAGAGGCAGCAGATACTTGCACAAGTTACTTTCCATAGTACTCTGGTGTTGAGTAACAGATTAGCCACAATGTCTCGACATGGTTGAGGTACACATACCATGTCCACAAAGTAGGGGTACTAATATTAGTACTAAGGATCATATCAGAATGTTCTTTCATTCTTTTGCTAACAAAGAGAGAGAGAGAGAGAGAGAGAGAGAGAGAGAAACAAACAATTATTCTGAGAATTAAAGGATAGTATAAGGTTGAAGGAAAGGATTTTAGGTGCACACGAACTTGTTTGATTATTAGGCAAGCAGAAATAACATATATATATATGCATTAACCTACTGGATTTCTATATAGAGTATATTCATGAAATTATAATCATAAATTTATCAATCAAATATTTCAGTACTTCAGGTCTGAATTTCATTGGATGCAATGGCAAGCCACCACATCCAATCAAAATCAGGTTGTTCAAATCTGGACAAGGGGTGCACACAACTGGAATGGATTCATAAATAAGCAACTTTCCACTGTCAGTCAATGTTCGCACAAATACATCGTTTTCCTCAAATACACCTGTAATGGCTTTTTTTTTGGTATGTAGTCAGACTTTAAATATTAAACTTACAAAGCATCCATCTTAAGTCAATTGCCTCCACCATTTTCAGCTGATGTACCATGCACCGCTGTTAGTAGGCGTGACATACTAAGGGAGGGAACTTGTGAAATCCAACAGATGTTGCTGGTGCACTCAAATATTGGATCATTCTGCCTAGCTGTCGATAGGTTAACATATTGGAACCTTGGCTAGCAAAGATGGGTAACGCTAATACATGTATGGTCACTATATACCCCTTATATATTCATAGTGGTGGATAAAAAGGTATTAATCATGCAATACAGCCACTGGATTGGCATGTATGTTTATAATGTTGCATAATATGATCAAATGTGTCATTATTAATAAGTTATAGAGATCCAAACCCTACACCCATACATACACTTATCAGAGATGAAAAGATAAATCTGATATGTAACTGACACTGGCCCCCATGACTATCATTATTATCATGGACATTGCCTCTAGATCAAATTTGGAATTTAATGAGATCAGGTTCAGGCTTAAAGATGGCATTCAAAAACAACTTGTTGTTGTTATAGGTTTAATGTCATTTTTCAGCACATTACAGGCTATACATGGTGGCCTGTATATCTGGTGAAGGAAGACCCCAGGAAGAACCACCGACCCACAGAGAACCACCGACCCACAGAGAACCACCGACCCACAGGAAGCTACTGGCCCATGTTGGCCAAGCCGAGACTTGAACCCTTGCGGACAGAGCTGAGATGTCTGTGAGCTTTAAAGGCAAGCACCCTAGACTCCTTTGCCACCTACAGCCCCCATTCAAAACAAGCAAGTATAGGGCATTATATGTTTTACAAACACAAAGTTCTCGTTTTATATTGAATTTCTTTACATTTCAAGAGCCTCTTTGGCATTAGGAACTGTTCCAGCTAGTTTATAATATTATCATTAAATTATCACTGATTTCCTCATGTAATTGTCATTTTTCATCAGCATCAATCTGTGAACTCTTTCTAATAGTATTGTTGTCATTGGAAAGGTAAATAATAACATGGAATGCTATGTCTTGCCTACTTGGCTTAATCCAAAAACCTTTGCAAAGTCACTAGAGCAAGAAAAGTAGTTTACTGTGACCTATTTTTGTTAGTTTTGAGTGGTAAGTAGTACCATGCAAAACAAATACACTCATCAAATTTCATGACCAGACTCAGCAGTGTAAAAGAAACAGCTAAATGCAAAAACAATGTTCATACATATCCCAACAGCAATAACAAGGATGGAACAGTTATCCCTATGTCTCATCCATCTTTCAACAAAACAAAAAATATGGACTCTTCTGCTAAACAATATGCTTTAGGTGAATAACTGATTTTTAAAAGTTTTCTTTTACTTTGTTTTGGTCTACATAATAAAATATATTCTGATAAGAATCATTTATAAGGCCCTTTGAAAATTTCACAGCTGTATATCATTATTCACTGTTTAACGGCTACCATTCCACAACTACAACAATAGGACATTCCTATTGATATTATGAAATTCATTCTCTGAAATAAGACCACCTCCCAGGTCAGACCAACAATCTTCACTCACATTGGTAGTAATTATTAGGATGTTTTACAGTACATCTAACAAACGTGGATGCAGGATAAAATGGTTTTAATGAATTGTTCCCATTCCTCATATCAAAATGTGAGCTAAATGGACTTCAGATCTGACTAGACTGTACAAGCAGCAACATGTCAGTGCTGAAGTTTAATGATGCAGATATCTGATAATGTGGTAGATAGATATAGCAGTTAATTAATGAATTAATCTTTTAAGTAAGTAATCTAGATATCCTCATGTATGTGCTATTTCATGGTTCAATGACAGGGCACACTTTACAAAAAAATACAAGACTTCTGAACGCTTTGAAAGATTATCAAATATTGTTGGATGTAAGTACATGGTAAATTTATATTAAAATAATTTCAAATAGTTTATCTCTGATGAAGATACATATAAAAATCTGAAAACCTAGACTATTTATTTGAATTTTACATTATTTGTTTCAAAGGAGACCACAGATGGCAAGTTGGCATTGTAATCATATCCGTACTTTTCACTGCCTCCTCTTAGAGTAAATGATTCAATTTTAAAAGAATTGCTTTATTTAAAACTATATTCCATACCCCACAAAATACATGTAAATACTGAATACACTTGATTTCACTGCTCCCGATCTTACAAACAACATACAACAGTCATTTATCATTGCAGTTTGAGAGCTTTTTGAAAGTGAAAGTTATATGTGAGCACAGTCTGGATTGTGTGTAAAATTATTGTGAAATAGATATAGTTTTTACAGAGTACAAATTTTCATGGATTTCATGACTGCTTAAAACCACAAATTCCAAGACCCAAGAAATGACAATCATTCTGTAGATATAACAGGATCCTTTCCCTAGTCCACAAATGTACCATATATACTTACATGCAAGTTAGATTCAGCTGCAAACTGCCAGTAGATCTGGGTCTATGCAGTTTGTCAAGATTACAATTAACAGAACAAACAACACAGACCCTGACCTGCCAGTGTAGTATGCAACAGCAGATAAGGGTCTATGTTGTTTGCAGCTGGAGTGGACTTGTATATGACAATATATTGTAAGCACTAACAAAAGTATACTCTTTCCTAAAATCACAAAATTTATACCCACATAAAAATATGTCTCTATACATGTGCTAGCTTATGTCTACACATATACTGTAAAATCTGAATAATAAACATGAAAATAAGTGTATACAGGGGCAAATACCATATGTGAAAGAAACACATTATCTTGCACACAAAATCTGACGATCTGTGCAAAGTACCATCACTAATTTTAAAACTAAAGATTCTGGTACATGCACATTATTCATATTTTACAGTATCTGTGTTTCTATGTTCACTGTGCTTCTTTGTTAGTTTTTTTGTCTTGGTAGGTTTCTCTCTGTGTGTATATGTATGTCTGTATGTAACTTGATGGACTTCAACATACCTGGCTACCATCTTACATACCTACCATGCTACCTAACTTTTTTGCAATTGTCTTTTGGGTGAGTTAGTCAGCTTGACAACCACATTAACAGAGACTCTAAAAACTACTCAGTTACCAGCTTGATAAATATATACACGGTGGTGCTAAAAACTACTGCTTACTACATGCACTGGAGATGATTTTGTACAAATAATAATGCTAATATCAACTATACTTCTGACAGACTCCTGACATAAAGGCAGCAGGAATAAAGAACAAATGGGAAAACAATATTTTTACTTCTGATATTTCAACGTGTACATGCAATGTTTAATTTACAACTTTCTACAAGTGAAGACATCATATTTACAACAAGAAGTTCTACGACCATGGTTCCTTTTAAAGAAAAACAAAACAAACCAAGAACATTTAATTACTCAGTGTATTATATTTATATTTTTTGTAATTTTTGTCTTGAGCTGTTCATCGTGATTTCATTCAGCACTAAGATCACATACTGAGTACCATTATGTACAATACTACTGTACCATACATTGGTCCAACTCATTATAATACTGATTAATCCAAGATCCTGTCATTCATTAAACAATGTTTAAAATGGGTACATATTGTCAAGAAGAATAAAATTAAGCTCTCATTACTTTTGGACTTTGTCAAGGCAAAGTTTATTTAAAGTAGGACCATTGCATTTTCAGTCATGAACAAAACTCACACCTTTCCTATTTTTCTATTCCGATATAGCATCTTGACACGACACTATTGTTTTTTTTTCTCTCCATGATAATATTTTGTTTCTTTTCTTGTAAATGTAACTAACACCAAACAAATTTCACTTAACATTAAAAAAATATCAAGTTTATAACCAGGACAAAAATTTTTCTAGTGTTTTGCCTAACATTTGCATATGTAATAAAGTAATTAGTGCCATGGAATAATGGACAACAAAATGATCCGATACATCAACTAACTTCTGCTTCAGACACATTTGCAGAATTTTTGTGTGCATACCACTATGTATATGAGAATTCTGTGAGAGATTTTGAAGTAAAAAGAAACTTTATCAGTAATACTCTGAAATTAAATGCTTAGAAAATCATCTCAGTACAAATAACATTTTGTCATACATTTGATTAACACAGCTGAAACACATCATCAAATACTAATTTATTGCTACACCCAAACTGATGAAGTTTTTAACTAGCATGTTTACAAAATGAAATAAAATGAAACAAAGTATTTTCTCAAGCACAATAAATGCAAGTTTGCACACAACTGAGCAAAAACCATGGGTTCTCATAGAACAATGTCTTGCCTGTGAAATACATTACATACAGTAAAAAGCTAATCATTCAGATCCTGTGAGAGACTAATTTTATCAGAACATTCTGTTATTGAAATCATTGACTGATTTACAGCAACTTGTAAATTGCTAAAGATTCAATAAAATCACATGCTGTTTCATGAATTTCTTTCACAGAACAGTTATTGCAACAAAAAAATTGTCAAACTATTTTCCTTTTTCATTTAATAAGAGAAGTTGCAACCACATTTTTTAATGTCCAATCTTTCCAAGAGTTCATGGCGCTGTGATACAATTTGGCAACAAGCGACATCATATCGATGATGTCATAATGTAATGATCATGTCATTTTGAGCTGTGCAGTTTTAAAACAAATCACTTGCCCTGATTAAAATTTGACTTGCCCAAATAGGAGAGATTCCATTACACTGGTATATGCCAGTTTTTACTGGCAAAATTTGTCCCTGCACTGGATAAAAATGGGACTGTTGTATTTAAAGGCATGACAGTTGACCATCTCAACATCCAAGTCTGTCCAAAGCCAATCTAATCCTTTTTATGCTACTGTAGTCCCATATAACACCAACTTTGATCAGTCATTGACAACAACATCACACCAGAAGAAGAGTCGGCATATCTCATAATGGATTCAAGCGGTGTAATGGTATATACAGGCTGTATAATTCTGCATCCCTAATCTGTTTAGATGCTTGAGTTCCCATGGTTATCAAATTACTGAAATACAGTATTGACTAATCCAAGTTTCCTCTGATCCTTCCCACCCCACTTTTGATATTTGGACATTTATTTTGAGGTGTAGTGTCAGGATCAATTGCCTATCAAAAAGTTGGAAATTGCCTCCACTCTGCGGTGGTGGCACAGGGTAGCCACTTACCAGCAGGTCTAGCAAACTTAAACAATGTTACACTGAGTCATACCTCCATTAAAATTGATAGATAAATTATTTATTTTCTGAGAAATTGCGAGTATTATAATCATTATGTATTTAATCTACTGACAGACATGGCGAAACTACAGCATTGATGAAATTTGACCTGGTACTCACCATATGCATTGCCAGTCACAAGATTAAACAAATTTCACATCCTACATACCCATGACGTCAGAGGTCCAATGGTCACATGATATCAACAATAAACCCCTTTCCAATATTGCTGTACAAATTTTAAACAATTAATTGAAAGTCACATACTATTTGTAGAACAATTAAAGGACAAAACATATTTATCAGAGAAGAACGACCAGAAACCTATCACTGTCGCTGCAATTTGGAGACTGCCAGATTCATCAAGAATACTGTATGTGTCAAAGACGGTTTTGCTGTACCAAGTGACTACCGCATTGGCATGTGCTCTCTGTGTGATGAATCTGGCTTTGGCAAGGTTACTTGACAGCGACAGGTTTTTGGTCATTGTTCTAAGAATAAATATGTTGATAATTACATGTCCTTTTGATCCTTTACAAACAGTATGTGACTTTCATTTAATATTTTAGAATTTTGGTACAACATTGGAAAAGGATTTATTGTTGATGTCACATGACTATAAATCTTCTGATGTCATGGACATATAGGTTGTTATATTTGTTTAGTCATGCAAATAGTGTGTACCAGGTCAAATTTCATGAATGAGGCATTTTCATCTCATGTGTAAGTGGATTAAAGACATAACAAATGTTTACATGCAATTTCTTAGAAAATAAATCATCTTCTCATTGATTTCATGCAGGTATGGCCCATTGTAAAGTCATGTAAGTTTGATAGACCTGCTAGTAAGTGGCTACCTTAAGTTATCACAATGCATTGATGATGAATTCTATCTTTTTGATAGGCAATTGTCTCCAACCCCAACATTAAGGTAAAAATATCTAAAATGAGGTAAGAATGGTCAGAGGAAACTCTGACTAGGGATTACACTACTGTCATGGCTTTTATTTCTGACATTTATTATCAATGTGGCTCCTGGAAATGTAAGAACTGCATTCACTTCATTTTGTTTTAACATAATGATAAACTATACATTGATGATACTGGATGATTTGCATTTATACCAGTAAAATTTGGATTTGTGACGACTATTTCCATCCTTGCCCATACTAAGTACTGGTATGTGTGCAACATTAGCAGAATCTCTGATAAAGAATCCATATCTTTTAACCAATAGTTTGAAACAATGCTGAAATTTTTATACTTTAAAATAAAAAAAAAAAATAAAAAGCTACAATCTCACAAGTTTTCTCCATTTATTTGCCTCTCAAAGTAGCATACTTCTCAAAAAAAAATTATATGACCTAGTCAACTAAAATTATATTTTGACTTGTTTTCATTAAAAGCAATGTTTTTTCCTGGTCCTGATGTAAATCAGTATTCTGTACCAAAATGGTTCATGCTTTACAGTGATGTTCAAATAAACTTTGTCTGACTTTGTTCACTCAAATTTTGATTCCATTTCACTTGAAGCAATGTTTTCCACTAGGTCCTCATGTCAACCCAAGTCTAATGTCCTCCATACCGACTAGAACAACATAACTGATGCTCATAAGAAATTGAAATGTGGCCTGCTTTAAATAGTTCTTCTTTATATTTTTGATGCTGTTAATTAGACTAAACACTCATATTATGCTGCAGAGGGGTTCACAACTAACACAATTCCAATAATTTCTGTATGTTCGTGTGTGGAATTCATAATAGTTTTGGCATACACTTTTGTTCTTGGGATATCTGATAGTATTATCTTCAGCTTTGCCTTCAGGTCAATCTAAGTTGAAAACAGAAATGAAATCTGAAAGCCATTGCTTGTTTAGCTATTTCAGCTAGTAAAAAACATTCTTAAGGCTCTTAACTTCAAGACAAGGTACAGTTGATGCATCATGATTACAGAAAACACCCATTCCATATATCCATAGAATCAGTGGGAACCAACGCTTTGAACAAAATGAATTAAAATAATGTGCACAATACCTCTATTCCTTTAAGGTGAAAAAAACGACAACATTGTCTTGGAGACCTTTTTAAGTTGCTAATCCATTCCAATATTTTAGCTAATGTCAAACAATAGCACAGGTACTACTTGATATATTTAATCTGTGACACTTTACCCATCAAGTGCAGGCATGGGAGAGTTCATGTTTATTTATTAAGGAATAGTGAGTGCTAATTATAGATAACCAATGACATATGGCAAACAAATAGAAGTGTTCCCTTTTCATAGGTTATGTGCTTTGATTTCTGCACAAAGTATACAGTGTCTGATACAAGTAAGCAGACAATTTTTATAAGATTAGATTGCTCAAAGTTTTGTCAGGCAAATTATATAACACTTTCTCTTTTGACAAGCTTGATGGGAACTTAACTTGAATACCAATGGAGCCTTATCTAGAGTCTGAGTGGCCCCAGGTGTCAGGATAACAGATTTTGTTAGCACTGATCAAGTTCATCCGAGTTCAGATAATCAGCACTTTACTGTATACTCTCCCTGTACATGACTTTCAAAATATGAAAAATAGAAAACTTTTAACATTAATCAAGATTACAAGGTCCCTTCACGAAAGTACTTCCAATGTCCCTTGCTATCCACTAAAGCCCCATCAACTCAACAAATTAGATATGTGTAAATACAATACAGATGCACAACCAATATGATGCAATAGAAGGGCAAAGTTACAATTGGTGAATTTCTTTCTTTAAAAACTAGCAACAAAAAAAAATGAACTTGGCAGGTCCCCTTTTAAAGTTACTGAGCAGAAATAAATTTCACGATGGATGGGGTGGAGGATGTAGTGATAGGATAAACAGACATGGGTGAACATGATGGAGTGGGGGTGGAGGCCATTAAAAAAACCTTCCAGGTTATGAAACCACTCTATCAGAGGTTATTAACATACTACTATTCTAATTTGCTTTTTGGACGAATACATATATTGATATTTTATACACACTTGCATTTCTTTTCTCTCTCTTAATGTACTAATTAACAGCGCTTGATTGTTTAAGACTAGAATTTACTTGATATGCAGAACTAATGTTCATAGAGAGGTTAACTAAAACTAGTAAGAAAATATGTTGTGAAAAATAGAACAGAAAAGTGAAATTGGATTTATCCAGCCACTTATGTTCCCACCATTTACATATAGATTTATAAGGAATCTGAACAAATGAATCGATCTGAAAAATAATTGAGGAAATTTATTCAGCCCTTCTAGATTCTCAATGCCTGTTTCCCAGGATAAGTTATTTGTCACATGGGCAAGCATATCAAGATCCAGAAAACCTGTCCAGAAAGAAAAAATCTGACACAATCTCTAACATGCTTTGACAAAAGAAGTTATGAACTGAAATGGGCAACTTAAATATGAAATTCATATGGTCATGGAGAAATAAATTTCATACAATTTTTTTAGAAAATCTTCTCAGAAATTATTTTGATACCATGGCATTCTGATAAATGGACTGCACATTAAGGAGGCTCCACTGTAACATTAGTGATTATAAACTGCACAGTGTAGATTAAGCAATATCATATCAGATTTTCATAATCCAAATGGTGGTCTGAAGAAAGAACAATGGATTAAAGCCAAATGAAAACAAAACCCTCTACAGATCTGGCACAGTAAGTTAAAGTTGTGTTATCTTATTACAATAACTATATATTGTACATGAAGTGATTTACACTGCAATTTAAATGTTTATTTTCTGTTCTTTGTTGTAAAGACTGAATCATTTTTTTATTTCACATATAATATAGAGAAGCAAGTGGTAAGAATTTTTCTTTAATACGCAGGCATGCCAAAACAAAAATGAAACAAATTTGTTCAGAAAAAAATTCTACTCATAATAATATCAGCATCTATAGCATCTAATCACAGTACACAGCCAACTGCAATGCAAAGGAACTTACACAAGCAACAGTTCTCTCGTAACATATGAATGGCTATCCAAAAAAAATCTGGCTTCATTTTCTTCATGGTAAACCAAAATGCAATAAACTTGTTATCATCAATATAAAAGCTGGAAAATTTCAGGCAGGAACAGCCTTTACTTGTGACAAAATGTTACAAACGATGGATTCAATGCAATTCTTTTTATTCCAACACAGTCCATGCAGCTGGACAAAGATACAGTGGCTGGCGATTAAACAATCACATAACTGACTTGATTTCTATTATACACATCTTAAATTCAAAGAATTCTGAAGAAAAGATTAAAACAGTTGAAACTAGTAACTGGTCAAGTGTCTGTCAAAAAAGACAAAAATGACCAAGGAATATGCTCACGTATATCCTGTAAAATCTAATTAATATACATACGTATGCATTATTTACAGTCATAAAGGTATGCTTCAAAATCAATCATCAAGTATAATAGCAGCTGAACATTAAGAATACATCACAATGTAGAAATGAGTCAAGTTAAGGTATATCTAAAATGAATGTCAACTGGGGCAAGGAAAATCTGCCTCCATTCCAAGAATCCTGATGGTTATCCTTCTTGTCCAAAATCATCTGTGAACTTTTCCAATTTTTTCAAATCCTGTTCATTCACTGTGGGTTTCTGAGTCTGGAGTGACATCAACATGTCAGACTGAAACAAAATTCAGAAAACCTTAAAATACAGCCCTGAATATTTTGTTATGCCAACAAACAATTGCTTTTTCAATGCAAACTAAATCAACTTGGATGATTTCAGATGGTGATGTGCATCCTGATCTCATGCCACCATGATGTCAAAAGCTTATGCCAATGCTGATCTCATGCCAATAATGTCTGCCAAGTTTCAGGACAATTTATTAAAAGCTGTGGGACTAATTGCACACACAAGAATTTTAAGACAGTATACACATTTAACATCAAAAAGGGGTATACATGTAACTCTGAAATAAAACTCCACACTGAAGCATGATGACAGGCCTGATGTAATGGTATCTGCCAAGTTTCTGGGCAATTCATTATAAGCTTGTAGGATTTATTGCACACAAAGGAATTGTCATATACAACTACATTCACACCTGTGTTTGCTAAATTTGCAAATGACTAACTGATTGCTGCAACTGGTGATTGCCTTGATCAAAAAGCCCTCATACAGTAATTGGAAAAGCTAGGGGTTTTTTTTTAATCAATGAACACTTTTTTAACAAATATATTGCTTTCAGTGCTTAATTACTGTCCCAGTTCTGTGCTTTAACAATACTGCTTCTCAGCCTTATTGTAGTCATCATAGTCCAGCAATAAACTAACACCACTCAATAAATGACCAAAGCATTACTTGACTGGCCCAAGGTTATATGGTAGAGTGACTTGCAATGGAAATAAATAAAGCAGATTACAATTTATCTTTCCTATTTTTTTCTGTAAGCCTATGTGCTGAAAGGACCATAGAAAAGGATACAACCATACACTGTATGTTGATAAGAACAACAATTATACATACCAATAGTTTATACAAGAGATATACTACTCCAAATAAAGGGAGAGTAATATATGCTTAACATTTAGGTCAGTTATCAAGAAAACAATTTAGGGAGAAACTGACGGTTGATGTAATTCATGAAGATAAAGAAATTACATCATTATTTTCCTTTTCTTACCTGACTTTTTGGGATGATGTTTTAAAATATATCATTTCTAGGTTAAAATAACTTCAAAATGGTCAATTTTGCAAAGGCAATATATTGAAAATGTTGCTGTTGGAATTTGCGTTAATTAATCAATGTCATACAAAGAAATAATTGCATTGCAACTGCAACTTTTATTTATTTAGCTTGACATTTAAAACACGTACAAATTTCCAAGAATTTTATTTCATATTAGATAATGAGCATGGCTTAAATTACTATATTATAAAATTAAATTATGCAATCACCATAAATTACCGTCCAGTAGCTCTTATGCAATACATTGTTTTCTTTCAAGCAGCTGCATGATTTAATCACACTAGCTGTAAAATGATTTCACTGTAGAGAAGATTTCCAAAAAAAAATTTATCTTTCTGAAAACATGACAAAATGATAAAAATACTAATAAAGATTGGGCAAATTTATTAAAGGCAAATTCTTGAAATAATAGCTTTCTGTGCATAAATAACTATTCTTTTTTAAATGGAGTTGCATAAAAAAATACTAAAATCTGTATTTTATCATAATATACAACAGTACTGAAAATGTGCCTGAAATCAGAAATAATGGGAATAACAAATTACAACAGCATGAAATGTGCCTGACACCATTTTCAGAAAATTCTATAAGCAACAGCTTCACCATGCAGATGTTTTGCATGAAAAGTATGTACAGTTCAATGTGTCTGAAGTACTCCTGTAAAAGTGAGTCTGGTTACCTGACCAACTCCCATTGATTCTAATATAAAACCCAGATCTAAGTAAAACACGGACATGCAAGTATCTGGATTTTACAACAATCAATCATATTTCCATAATATTTGTATTATTCTTTAATTCCATATTATAGGGGTCATTTCCATAAGACTTGCAGTCAAATTGTGAGAGTTAGCATGTCTGTATTTGGTGGACAAAGAACACGAGAACCACCAACCTGTGGGAAGCTATAGGCAAGCTTTTCACGTATTCACAATGGTCAAGCCATGACTCAAACTCACATGAACAGATGTTTACTATTTGAGATTAATGTAATGACTCAGGTAACATGTAAATTGTCATACAACCTGCATTTTAATTATTTTACTTCCGACAACTTTTCTCTCCCTTCAATTGACTGGTTTTGTATATTTTATTTTTTGTATGTGATGTGGTACCATGTTTCCAGGTGCATATGGGTAGTTCTTGAAATATTTGTGTAATTCTCTCAGTATCTATGTGTCAACATCTAAGGCAAATCCCTTTTACTCATAGGACAGGCCCCAAAAATTTGGATAGTTTCTATCCATAGTAATATGACACCCCAGCTGAATGGCCCTCTGCTATCAACATCTGAAGCCCATGACTGTGAGCCTGATGAATTCTTCCAGGCTGGTGTAAACTACTGTATGCACCCGGTTATTGGTTCACAGAACAACGAAACATGCAATTGATGCAGGTGTTTGTGACAATATAATGAGTGTCATTTTATATACATTTCAGTCTACTATAAAGGCTTATTACTTCATGTTTTTTTTTCAGCCACGTATGAACATTTTAGATGTTGTTATGAATAGTACATTTAAATGTTGTTACATCTCACATTGTAATTTGTCGGCCTCAAAGAATGACGCACCTGTATTTTTTATTTTATTTCAGTGAATGTGAATTTTAAAAGCAAAAACAATCACATAATAATTTTAGAAATTCTAAGATGGTAAACACATGAACTCATGAAAAAAACATTTGCTATGCCACCATTTTTACATATTACTCTCTTATACTGGAACTCTTTTGTACCTAATATGTTTAACATCTATTGCAGACTGAACTGAAAATGTAGAAAAATCTAATTAACGAACTTGATATTTATTTATCTACTGATGATAGGTAAATTAAACAAATTGTCAACATTTACATAAACAGTAAATTTCGTATATATTGAAATCCAAATCACACTCCAGACTCACCACTCACACACACACACACACACACACACACACGAGAAGTGAAAATGAAGTTTATGTTAGCCAAGGAATGAGATCATACATTATAAGAGATTTTCAATATCACCTTACAGTATATGTAAGAGTTACTGTATATAACTGTTTGCAGGGCCACGCCACAGTACCCCCATAAACACACACACACACACACACACACACACAGAGAGTCGCTTGAAATTTGGCCATTATTTTATTCTTATTGGGTATTATGCACACTTTGAGTACATAAGAAACATAGACTTTTGCTGTGGTAGTGGTACCCTTTCAAAGAAAGTCAGGCCCTTTTGACATTTTGGAACCCACCCCACCCCCTCAACCCCTGACCTGATCCGGCCCTGATTTGTGTTGCAATACCTTTGAGACAAGGCAAAGATTTAGTGTCAAACCATGTGATAAAGAAAAAAAAAATGTTCAGCAAAACTGACCAAGGAAAATGACTTTGGAATAAATAATAAAGGTTTTGTCCGCCTCTATAATTATTCCTCCAAATTTAGAATATACTCAGCTCTTGCTGATGTTGGATAAGTGCCTAATGTAGCGCTTTCTATGTGTTATCTAGGAAAACCTGTGCTGATTCCGACTTCACGCCTGTGCATGTTCTTACCATGATACCAAGAATCAGCAGAGAGAGAGAGAGAGAGAGAGAGAGAGAGAGAGAGAGAGAGAGAGAGAGGAAAAGTTTAAAGGGGAGTACCAGTTTGTTTCTTCAAGTTTCCTAAGCGGTAAAGCTGTCAAAATTTTAGAAAAACTTCTACAGGTTACCAGTCGATTCTAATGATCGGTTATCCGGGTACCCGACAAAGGGAAATTGCATTACATGTGTACAAACCTGAAGTTCAATCCACATTTTTTTTTATTCACACAGTATCTTATAAATATCACTATCTAATGTCATCTGGTACAAAGTCCAAGAATTCATCCTCATTGTCTGATGAAGTTCTGAAATCCTCCAACGTTGCCCAGTAAAATCTTCGTGGTGTTATCATCATATATATCATATGGCTCCATTTCCTTGTCCTCAATGTCATAAGCGGATGCTTATTTAAAGTCTAAGCTTGACCTTTATAAGTAACACTTCGATCATACAATTTGTAAAATTTATTAAAGGTTGCAACTGAACACGTCATTTGTGCAAGATGAAAAAACCACCCTCTATTACTTGCCACTGTACCACAGTCACGGCTCAGTCAAAGAGTTCTCACGTGGAAAAACCAGCTATTGGTTTAAGGTCAATTATTTACAGGAAAAGACACACCTCTGCTTGGCACTGAAAAAGTACGTGTATTTAAGGCTCCATCACAAGGATTTGTCAACTTGAAAACAACGTGAGTGCTTCCTTGATAAGCACTGGCAGAAAACTTGTATGCCGTGATGATAAACGAAAAATCTGGAAAACTCCGAACCAACTTAGTAAAGATGCCAATTGGTATCCGAGTACTTAGGGACCCACCTATTGATAATAACCTAGGTTATAAAATGTGCCATAGGGTACCCGTGTATCAGATATTTTCTTCACGAACTCGAGCTCATTTCACACCATCTGATTTATTGGTGGATGATTCCGTCCCATCTGGCTTAAAGACTCACTGGCAAGTATTCATGGAAGAGCTTAGACAGTCCACAAGTCCACAATCGTTGTCGTCTTCTTCACTGTCCTTTTTCTTTCCTCCTCACTTTTCTCTTTCATGCTCTTGCATGATGTATTTTTTTGTGTGCCGTTAATCCTCTTAATTGTTGACCCTTTTGATCTTTTTATTCTATTAATGTGATGTTTGGGTCTGTTTATCAATTCAGTGTTAGGAAAATCACTAAGTGTCATACCCAATAGACCCTCACTTGCTGCATATCTATGAATCATGAATTTTCCTATCTCTTCTGTTGTTGAATCTAACATCTCTTGCTGCACCTCTGGATTCTCCTTGTGATATACATTTCTTAGAATGGGGTCAAAACTTAATGACATTCCCTTTCTTCGATGTATAAGACCAAATATTCTTACAATATGGCCCAACTGGCTTTTTCCCCCATGTACCTATCTGATATTTTGAATGCTATCTCTTCGTCTTTTGTCTCATCTTGCTTAATCTTCGAAGCATCCTCGCCTGAGATGACAGACTGTAGTACTGTATTCGTTTGTCTCTGCTCGTCTATTGTGGACATCTTTATCATTACATTGCTTAGTGTGGCCCTCGGTCAAATACATTTCTTTGCGTCTCTGTGGTCAATCTCTCGAGCAGTGTCTAATCCAAAGCTGACAATACTACCATTGTGGGAGGTACTGAATGCAGCATGTTTCATTTGTCTGAAAGTGATTTGATTTGTAATGTTCTGTCAACAGCCGTGGGCAAAATCCAGCATAACTGGAAGCTCCATTTAAGAATGAGAATGGAAGTGAAGACTTCACACTGGCCAGAAGTAAGTTGTAACCATATTTTCCTCCTAGTCTTTCAGCAACGGCGAGGGCTACTATTTCATCACAATGCCTCATTATATCAGTATGCAGGGAAATGTTTTATTCTCAGTGGATGTTTTCTTAATGAATTCTTTCAACATTTATCCCCATCTCACATCAAGCTGGCTGACAGGTAACTGCTGATCACACAATTTTTTTCTCAGCTTCTCTGCATGTGAATGTGGTAGCGAGTCGATGAATGTGACAAGAACAGAGACATGCAAAGCTGCTGACAATCGCCAAACGATTCGCGTGGCTGTCTCGATGTTCTCAAAGTTACTAATTTACTGCAGTCTTTTTCAACATCATCATCTCTCATATATTTCATTATATGAATGAGGCCTGATGTTTCATAGGCTGCTATTAAATTCATGATTTTGGACTTTCGCAAGTGCCGTACTGGAAATTCTGGAAGAAATATTGCATACTTTTTGTTCCCATCTATAAGCTTAAAACGATTTCTTGTAATCTTGTAGTCACTTTCATTTGTTTCACTCAATTCAGCCTTCTCCAAAAAATCATCGAGAACCACTTTCAGTGTGGCTATATCGTCATCTTTACCACTGAAAGGTGGAGGATAACGGCATAATAGTGGCGGTGACGGTGTGTTGTTTAGATCTTGATACTCTAGTATGCTACTATCAGTACCGCAAACCACACTTTCATCTTTGTTTGTCATAAATGGCATATGTATTTCTTCAAGGAGGGCTTGAACGTCTTGGAGAATATCTTTATCAGCATCAACTTTTATCCTAATATCTGAATATTCTTCCTCCTCCTCTTCCTCTTCTTCTCCTAATCTTTCACTCATTGTATCTTCATAAATTGGTTGTACATCCTTCTCATCTATATCACTGACATCAATATATGGCAACAAATCACAAGATACATTTGGATCATACTCAATGTTTTACATATCCTCGACTGTATCCCCATTACCGTCAGCTGCTGTAATGGAGGTAATGGCTCCATTAATGCCCTCTATATCTTCACTGGAGATGTCTAGTGGGAAGTTTTCGTTTCTGTCATTATTACTTACAGTATCTATTTTCTCCACACCATGAATGGCCAAGGACGAAAAGCTTTTGTCTAGATCCATGTTTTCTTGCTGAAATTCTGAATTTTCCATCGAAGCCGCTTTGTTTAGAATTTCTGTGAAGGACTGTACTGATGTAAGTTTTGTTCAGATGTATTTTAGGTCCCATGTGGCTTGCTGCTGGAAACATTCAAAAGCACACTCTTCGTCTGAGGTCATCTTTAGAAGCACCCGTGCTAGATCTTTTTTCAGTTGTGGTACGTCCTTGCACGCACATTCTTTTTCTTCACACAGTGGAAGATGCCATGTTAATACATCGTTTGAATCCTTTGGAATGCCTTTGATTGTGATGGGCATAGTTGATTCATTCTCCTTTCACCAGGTTATGGGTCTCTTTTTATGGTGAGCTGGACATGACTGTCCATGAAAAATACCAGATGGCAGACTCTGAGACATACCAAATGTTCAGAAGATGAGACGTCACTTGCTTTGACAAAGTATAGTGGATATGGTTTCAGATATGTTGTAAAGTGACAAAGTTCTGGAACTGCTGCTTTCTTGAGACGTCTGTCTCCATTTCGAAGACTTTGGCTTATCTTGGCAGTTGATTTGATGGAAAAAAAACAGATGTGATGTTATAGTAGTTGATGAGAAATTCATTTATGATAATATCTTGTATGAGACCACTGTAATTTCTGTTAAGTATTTCAGAGATGAATCAGAATGGCAATATAAAGAGGACAGTTTTGACGTGTAGAAATCTTCTGACCATTGACGCCTGAGGCTTTGTTCAGTAGTATTTGTTCTAATAAACACTGGAATGGTAAAGGAACGTGAAAGCGCTATTCTCTCATTATTTTAAAGTGGTTCGCATCTAAGGGGTCAGCAAGCCAATGTTTCTCCCCTTTAAAACATTGAAAGCAGAAGGAGTCAAGAATTCTGCATTCCTATGGGAGATCTTGGTCATCCAGACACGATGAAAAGGACACGTAATAGGGTTGGAGTATTCCAGATTTCATATGACTTCTTGCAAGAAAACGGTCACCAGGCATAAGGCAACTTTTAGGAAAGAAGAGAATGACAGGCACATATACAATGCGACTTTTCTTCAGAGATGCACGAATTATCAGAGAGATATCACATGTTTCAACATTATGTTGCAATTCCTGTAATTTGATATCAATGTGTATTCCTGCTTTATGTGCACATACATTTATGCACTGAAAACATAATATTTTGAAACTGAAGAGCACGTATGTCTCTAAAAGTATTTTCTGTGTCGGTTTCTATTTCCTCCGGTCAATGGATACTTTCGAGATGGATAGTAATTCCACTTATTGCATCAGCAGCAAACTTCCGAGTTACATTCCACTGACAGACCTTCAAGCACAACTGATTGAGTTCTTGTCCCTTTTCTGCCAACTCGTTGCATAATCCAAAGATTCCCATTTACTTTCCTGCTCATCTTCATAGTCTGACACTTCTTTCTTACAAAAGGTACTATAGTGCCACTGAAACAGTTGAATTTTATTCCATTCGCTGTCGGTGAACTGTGTTTTATAATCAATAATTAAAGATGGAATCTTCAGCCCCTCAAGTTGTAGCTTTTTAATTGTTTCTTCATACAGACCCAAACTTAAAATTTCGACAGACACTAGTTGTTGATAAAGGTTCCATGTTGATTTGTTCGATTTGTTTGAAGATATAGACTGTGTTTGTTGTTCCAAGAGTCCACATACCACTCTGCAAACCTAGAAGTTATCATAGTGATGCAACATATATCGAAAGAAAGACGACAACGAAACCAATTTTTTTTCTTCTCTCTGGATTATCCCAGTATCATGTCTCTGTAATTCTTGTAAAATATTTTCTTTCTTCACAATTTTTATCCTGCCATGAATTGAATGGTTAGATTTAAGGAACTTAACAAGATCATCTATGACTATGAAAGTTCCATCTTCGATTTTGTTGAAAGATAGAAACTCCAGTAACGGTATACAGATGGAAACCTGTTGAAGAATGAAATTATTTAACTATCTGAAGTCAATAATTCAGTCAAACTAGATATTTGCTTAAAATATAAAGTTAGAATTTTGGTACTAGATTTTATATATTGGAAGATAAAAGACTACAATTATGACTGATCAAGGAGATGAGAGATGGACAGAAATATAAACTACAAACACATATGACCATTATATCAATTGCTTGAACTTGTTGTCTGAATGCTATTTAGACAAGGCTAGTGTCAGTTATGATCAACTGTATGATTAAATGCTTTTATAAACTTCCATGTTCATTTACAAACATATATGCTGATTACCATAGTCTCTATCTATGTTACTTCTAATATACATTGAGTAGTATAGTACTACTATCTAATGATGATACACTTCTAATATACCTACATAGACAATATCATGCCTTACGTATTTCTTGCTGCAATTAGCCAAATAAATGACCAGCATGAGAATTAAATCGACATGAACTCTAGCTTTCTTGATTTGTGGATTTTGGAGACAGCAGTTATTGAACTTATTGTTATTGAACTGATATTGAACTTCAACTGAATTGATACTATAAACAGTTGGAAATTATTGTGGTATAAAGCTATTATATTTCAAACTGAGTAAGTGATATTACAATATACTGAATACAAATAATATAGAATTCTTACCATTTCTTCCTCTTGGAATTCTTGATCATGTTACATGCTCTATGTCTTCCATAAAAAATCTAAGCATTCTTGTAAAAAGTCACAAAACTATTCAGACAATGTATTTGGAGTGCCTGTCAATCAAACACATCACAACATCAGTCAGCTAATCTTATTTTGGTACAAAATATAGGCCTACAATCTATTATGCCCAATACAATATAGAAATCCCATATTTAAAGCTAGCTTTCAAATACAGGGAACTGAAATAGGGGCATTATAACTGGACAGTTAGCTAGGAGTCTAAAAGCAATTATATTTGACACGAGTGAAATTCACACTTGCTGATAACAAGGTGATGACAGATAAAGCAAACACTGGCAGGCAAGCATCAGAATCTAGGGATATTCAGACCTGGGGCCTGTCTTAGGACTACTTTCGTAGTTATCAGCCCACCTTTTAAAGTTTGCTTCAACGCGTTTTTTTTTTTTTTAATTATAAATTTCATATTCATTTAGCCAGTTTCATTCGTTGAAAGGGAAATAAGGAAACATCGCCTTATCGTACAAATTAATCCTCTTTACTCAAATCATAATTTTCATTTTTTTTTTTTCAATTGCAAAATTAGTGTTTGCGTATGTTAAGGAAGCCATGCTAATCTCTCCGCGGTTACGACTCTCAACAATTAAGTGTATATCTCTTCCTCCAATAGTTTCCAGATGTGTTTTAGTTACCTGCAGGCTGTGTTTTAGTTATCTGCAGTCTGAGTTTTGGTTATATGAAGGCTAGCATTTTACAGTTGATTCAAAATAGCTGGCTACCGTATCTATAATGGTTCTACCTGTAGTACATACAGACAGACATAAAACAGACCGAACATACATACATACATGCATGCATGCATACATACATACATACATACATACATACATACGAGTCGTGTGACAGACAGTGCAGTATCCGGGTCCATGTATTTACTGCAAACTACCACATACCACCGTAAACCACCACAAAACCACCGCAAACCACCTTAATAAATATATTAACTCAATTTTTTCTCATAAAATGTGGGTGGAGGAGTTAAAAAATATAATAACGTATTTAATGTTACTCAAATGCCTGAGAACAAATCCCAAAAAGATGGATACAATAAAAGATAGACTGCTCTACTCAAAACCTTGGAAAGTTTATTACGAATTAAAACGAGACAACTCTTTAAATTGACCACGGAACTTCCAACAAGCAAGGAACAAACGTATCTAGAAGAATGTTAAAGAAAATAGCAAAACCAAAACACTTGCTCAGAAAATAGACTTACATTATTTGGAGAAAAAAAAAGCACGGGACAAATAATCTCATTGTTATGAGACAATACAGTACATTATTATCCCAAATTGCAGCCAAACTCGAGAACAACATCAGAAGTGTCGAAATAAGACAACACAAGCATGTGTCAACGAGTACTTATGAACAAAAAATAACGCCGAATCATTGAATAACATACTAAAAAAAACCCTCCAAAACAACAGTGTCTGGAAGCCACTGCATACCCCTGAGCTGGTTCAGCTATTATTTCAAGCAGTAGACCTCAGTTCGTAGATTTCAGATGTGCACTGCATGGTGAAAGCAATTAGGCCTACTGTTTGTACCGAAATTATGCAGCATATTGCGTCAACAGCGTAATATGGCGTTGTTAAACTGAGGAGAAACGCAAACACATTTTCCTGAAATTCCTTAAGAATTTGAAAAACAAAATGCAAGACATAACAGAAACAGTTTCAATCACCGGAAAATTCTCTTTCAAATGGCGCTAAGAACATCGCTCGAAAGCCAAACCAACAGAAAGGACCGAGAGGTGAAAACACGAAAGCAAGTTGAATGACCTGACAGGGGAGTGACTTTGACTATCAAGTTTAATGTATTTTTATTCCGTAATCTGTTCCTTAATTTCATTTTCTTGCTTTTTGGAATGCTGAACTTTAATATTTTAAAGGGGTAGAGTTACTGCCATGTGTATTTATATGTACATAAAGGCGTTTTATTAATTTCTTTTCTTCTCAGTCGAGTGTCGGTCAGTATAGTTGTAGCTCCTCCTTAAATCATTTATAATGATTCATTGATTATAAATCATCATAGAAAGGCAGTGTATTTGTGTGTTTTGCGTAAGGATCCACTCTGACATGTAACTATTGTGTGTGTGTGTGTGTGTGTGTGTGTGTGTGTGTGTGTGTGTGTAAAGTTTATACTCTTATGTAAGGACTAGTTATTGCAAATCTGTCTTGTTAAAATATTGTTATCTCTGGTTTCTACATTAAAAAAATGACATACAACTTCTGGGCAGATGATCTGAAATGGATGATTGAGATGGTAGATACAAGTATTTGGTTCCCTTTGAACATTTCTGCGGTACTTATATACAACTAGACAAGAACGCAAGACTGAAACTAAAAATCATTTGAATTAACAGAGATTTAAAAATGAAAATTGCTTCTAACTGGTCTTTTGATATGGTGTAATTTGCGGAAGTCTTATCATATGACGAATTGTAATCAATATCCCGGTCTCAAACGCTTTATGTATAACGAATTTGTCCACGTGATTTAAATTTCATTGCTAACTTTCAAGGGGAGGAGGCAAGCTCTTTTTTTGAAAACTCGTAAAATCTACATTAAATCTCTTACAAAAAACAGCAAATACTATATGTTGTGAAATACTGTTTAAATAAACTCTCCTTCCTACATGCCAGAAAGGTATGGAATTTCTAGGAAAAATTGTAGACACTTAAATTAATATGTAAGAATAAGACACACAGAAATCCAATAAACATTTTTTTTTTACACAAATGAGTTAGACAGTAATCATCAGCACAATCAAATTTTTGGGGAAATCAGATAATAACAATTATGAAAAAGAAATGCACATCTAGTTACTAAATCTACTATTATTAGTATCCCAACTTCGTGGACGTTGAGGTTACGACATCGTAGCTAGTTACTAAAATGCAATGAAATATACATAAGTACTGTCAAACACAGTAAAATAAAGTTACTTATTTCAATTATCTAATGAATGTAATGGATGTTTTAATGATTATGAAAAACAAAATGAAATGCACATATTGTGACAGCACTTTACAGCTGTAAATCGGACTCGGTGTAAAATTAACAATCTCATTTCAAAATTTCTTCACGTATTGTATGACAAGTTTCACATTTTGTTGACTTACAAAATATTTTCACATAAATTAGCATTATAATGCAGTTAAAAGGTGATTTGCGGTGGGTTTGTGGGAATCTCAATTCATCATTCCAGTTATTGGGTTAAATCATTTCATTTCACACTACATCATTTCATTTAATACCACGTCGTTTGGAATCTAAATTCATCATTCGGTTTTGTTCGTTAAATCATTTCATGTGACACCACATCATTTTGGAATTTGGATTTATCGTTTCATTTGCTGGGTTAAATCATTTGATTTCAGACAAACATCATTTGAGTAATGTAATTTTGGCGGTGACGGCTGCCCATACGTTAAGTCATATACATTTAATATATAAAACACTGCAGCGAGATAGTGGAATGTTGTAACCGCATAGTTTCTAGTTGACGGATCTATTTCTTAGGTAAATAGGGATAGCAGGTGACGATTTAAATTCGTTAATATTTCTTATCTGATTTATTTTTACCATGCACTTAAAAATCCTCCATACATAACCAACCAAGATAGGCAACATCATATACGTATAAGATATGTAAATTTATTACCATTGAGATAGTAAATTCCAGAGTCTGATTTACTTTAGTGAATGGAACAAACCGCTAAAGTTAGCTGTTGTAGGTACAAAATCACAACGTATCGATCGGAACGGACAAAATGGCGACCAGTTCGACTGAAGCAGAGAGTAACAAAATGACACAAACGAACGCCAACGGACCAATTTGCCCTATATGTTTAGATCAATTCAAGACACCAAGGACATTATCATGTTTGCACACATTTTGTGAAAAATGTATATTGTCTCTGATCTACAGTGATGAAGCTTCTAACACTAATCAGTTTGAGTGTCCTGTATGCAGACGGACTACAACTCCGCCTTCGGATATAACAGCACCATCGCAATGGGTGAAGATTTTCCCCGTGAATCACTATGTTCCAACACGTGTCGGAAATGATGAGGATGCACAGACCAAACCTTGTGATCCTTGCTTATCCAAAGAGATTCGATCAAATGCTGTCACGGTCTGCATAAACTGTACCGAATATTTATGCGGGAACTGTGCACAAAATCACGAGATGTTTAAAGCATTTCGGTCACATAAGCTGTTGAGGACCGAGAACATCCAGAAAAACCCATCTCTCTTCCTTCAAGAAATCAAGCACTCTTTCTGTGTGCGCCACTACGACAAAGAGATCGAGTATGTCTGCAAAAACCACGATGTTTTGTGCTGTACAAAATGTATAACCTTAGACCACAGGATATGTAAAGATGTCGTCGAGCTGTTGGATGTATGTTCTGGAATCAAAGAAAGTGATGAAACGAAACAGCTGCAACTGAAACTAGATGAACTCGCCCAGCAACTTGGAAAGATCAAAGAGTTAGCTTGTGGTAAGGATGTGGACGTCAAGAAACAATCAAACGATATTATTGCGGAGGTACAGTCTGTAACAAAGAAAGCCGAGGATATAATTGCTGCTTATAAGTCGTCAGTTTTGGAACAATTGCATCAGATTGGCAAGACTGAGAGCTTGACAATGTCCGAGGTTGAGCGAAAGTGTCTATCTCTGAAAGCAGCTATTTATGGCTCAGTTGAGCTACTAAAAACATTCATGATCTACGGAACAGAGCAACAGATTTTTATCATGGTCAGAAAGCTTCAGAACCAGATCGAAGACTACAAAAGAAACGCTGTTGAACAGCTATCCAGAATAGAAACGACGCCTGAACTGGGCTTACAGGTGAGTTCAGCATCGAATTTATTGGTACAGAACAACCTCGGAGAGATGCTACAAAATGTTAAGATTAAAGTAAATGTTTTGAAAGAAGTGGACCTAAATTTAGTTCCAAAAGGAGAGGGAAAAGAGAGCACAAGGCCTATTAGTGAGTTCAAAAACGTCAAGGCAGTCAACTTCAATGCCCCTGGTCTTCATGAACATCTTACACCCTCTTACACTGGAGCAACATTTATATCTAGAAATAGAATTGTCTTGGTCGACAGTAACAGCAGTCGCTGTCTCCTTTATGACTCAAAATTTAAACAGATGGCAGAAAAGAATTGTGCATCGGCCCCTTTTGGAGTCACGTCAATCAGTGACAACAAAATAGCCGTGACTTTGCCACATCAGCCAGCTATTCAGATCTTTGTAGTTCAGGATACTTTCATACATGTAAAGACAATAAAGATGCGCTGGGATTGCTGGGGTGTTGCTTCTCTGGGAAACAACGAACTTGCAGTTGTGTGCAATATGCCGATTACTATTGAACCTGGAAAATCCATCATTACAGTAATTAACCTAGAAGGCCAATTAAAGAAAATAATTGACACGGTCGATATCCTTCCAAATGCACAAGCCGCAATCACTTACGACTCCAAATACATCGCAGTCGACAAAGTAACATCTCTGATTTATTGTTACTTAGATTATTACCGCCACTTTACTAGTGAAAATAAACTGTTATTTAAGAACTGTCTTTCTGCTATTTACGAAGATAAGATGATTGCATTCATCGGTTCTCCCTCTCCTTGTTGTTACATCGGCATTGATAATGATGGCAATGCATATGTCAACGGCACGTCTCAGCAAGGTATTGATCGCCTTTCCTCCACAGGTAAAACGATAGGAAACTTACAAGTTCCGCCACCGCCATCACATAAGCGCCAATGGTTTCACCCAACTGCTGATAGCATATGTTTCTCATCAGAAGAACCTAATAAGTTTGCTTTTGCTTCTTCCGATACTATTTACGTTTGTGAACTGCACTGACCTTTGATAAGACGTTAAGTTAACTCTCAAGCAAAGCACACGAAGTGAAGTTAATGCAGGAATGAATTATGTGTATATATTATTGCTTAGAAGAAACTGCAATTTATGCAGCGACAAGATGCAGAAACAACTAAATGGAAATGTTTGTCTAAGGCAGGCAGAAACTGTTTTCAGGATTTCATTAGAATGTACAATTCATTTGACTGGAACACTGACATATTGGAGTTTTTCGTACTTCTCCAAATGGACTGGTAATAACAATCACAATATTTTAAGAGTGATATAGATGCATAATATTCAACTTCTTAGAGTGTTAAAAAAAAAAAAAAATAGCCAATAAATATCACAGGTCATTTTAGTTTCCTCTAAACTTGAGAGGTATACCCCTTCGTTTGATACAACAGAATTTATACATGTTGTTGCATAGATTAGGCTGGCGCTGGCTTTAAGGAAGTTGTCACCAAAAAAATCGCCAACCTCAATATTTTGTCGCCAATTTTCAAAAAATGTCACCCTTTTCATAATACAGTTTTACCCGTTTATCACAACATCCTCGGGTACAAGGTAATATTGTCGACATACGCGGATGTTTAGAAAAGTAAGGGGGGGGGGCTGAAAATACATTGAAATTAAGCGGTCAAGTGAAATTTGTAAGAAGTGACCTGTCGTCAGTGACTAGGATTTACACAGCAAGAAAAGAAAAAAAAAGTGGAAATTTTGATTAAATGAAGACAAGTAGTCTGAAATACACTTGTATATTTTACAACTTACATTTGTGTAGTACACTCCACAACGTGTTAAATAATGTACATGCATATGAAAAATCCATGAATTCGAGTAGTAGAACATGTTAGAAAATTCACGTATCAGTCAAATCCCGTTAGAAAACTAAAATAGTAGATAATGGTATTCCTCTTTTGATCTATATCGCATTGTCAACAAACACGTTTCACGAAACAATTCACTCTGATATTCATTATCCTAGTAGCACGTGTCTTACAGTTGTTTATACGCTTCATGTACATGTACTTAAATTGGCCTAGATTTTGGTCTGCCAGTGACAACTACCATGATGCCGAGGCTGCCAAGGGGACGAGGCTATTCATAGGGAAATGAAAACATGTGAACAAATAAAAAAGTTGGACATTTTTGCAAGGTGCCCCACCTTCATTTAACAATATTGGAACTTTGTTTTTTTTGACGCGGTTATTTAAGCATGAACTGATTTGTTGCAAACAGGAGACTTTCACGGCACATACATATGTTCCAATGCTATTAAAAATTAAACAACGTTTTTATTTAAGTTTGTTGGTGACTTCCTTTGATCCTAAGCCTTCGACTTGATTTGATGAAGGTGCATGTGTTACAGTATTGAAGGCGCGGATAAAGGCACTCTTTGAAGAACCAAATGCCCGTTTGTTATTGCTGCGGCAACATCAAATAATTGTAGAACACTGATACATAAATATTTTTTTCATTTGCTTAGTATATACAGTATACAGAACGATCGGTGCGTTAAAGGTAATCAGTTTGCTTTTAAGTTTCAGCAAAACTATTTTCTCTTTTTTTTGGGGGGGGGGGCACCAGACAGATGCCCCCCCCCCACTTATCCAAAAAAATAAAAGTTTTTATGTGTGAGTGTATCCCCCTCAGAGGTGTTGTAAGTGTATTTATTTTAAACAGAATTTTGTTCCCAATTTTGTGTGGGGTATTCTTTTTTCCCTAGTGTTATCTAAAAGATGAGTTCCCCTCTCTGGTTTAAAGCACCAGTTTGGAAAACATCATCTTTATTTTCAGTGACCTTTGCCAAAGGGTCCCTATGTCCTGTGTATGCTATCTGTGTAGTGCTATAATGTATGTATGCTATAGATGTTTTTGTAAGGACGGCATAATAATCACATTCTTTCAGAGTTTCTCTACGATTGAAAATTTATTTATTACAATATTAAATTTTATTTGATCATTTACCAATTTTGAATTTTGTATAAGAAACGGTGTACTAATTTTCAATTTTTATTAAAAATAAAGCCTGATGTTTTAGTGAGTGCAAACATTGTGTGTCGTTTCTTATTTTGATTGACTTAAAAAGGATGTTGGTAATAAAGCTAGTCCGTAAGGTACCACATGTTTTTATTTATTTGGTAACTTGCTTTTCCTTACAAGACATAGCCTTACTCCAAGTCTACTCCCCTATTTAGAGATTCCAAATACAAAAATCCAAATGAGATTGCATATTTATGTAAATTTTGTTAGTCTTTTTCTGAATTTATTTTTCCTGGAATCCATTTAACTAGAATAAGAAAAACCCCTGTGTTTATGTTTGTTTGTCCATTTTCTGCACATGTCTTTTTCGGAGGCTCTTCCACCGACCTTCCCACTTCGCGTAGCGCCTTGTGGTATAGCCCGGTGGCGTTTCTGTCTCCTACTTCATCCATGTGCAGATACCCTGTCCATATTTTAAATTAAAAGAAAGTTAATTATGTTAGTATAGGATTCCAGTTTTTATATTGTTGATTAGTAGGTGAGAGAGAGAGAGAGAAACAAAAAGGAAAGCATTTTTAAAAACTTGTGAAAACCATTTTTAAAGGAAATGGGTCATTTCCGTATCGTAATAATTTGTCCACATTTCCTCATTGTATCTATTATAAAATTTGTTATTTCGAAAAAGGTTTTTTGGTCTAGTTTTACGTCTAAATATAATAATCTATTTCGCTGATATTTGATGGTTTTAATTTTTGCTATTGAAGCAATAATACTGTCTCTTGTCTTTTTGTTGGTTTTGCATTCTAGCATTACATGTGTCTTTGTAAAGCTATATGCTTTACATGACGGACACTTTGGAATTATTTTTATCATGCCTTTCCTTTTTGCTATTTCCCCAGTAAGCCAAACATCATGAAGGTATTTAAAAATAATACTTTGAATTTTTAAAGATTTTATATTTGCCCAATTTGACCATGAAATATCCCAGTCTACCCCCCAGTTCTCCCTTTCAACTTTACATCTATGATTTTTTGTATAAAATTCCCTTATTATTTTATATGTATTTTTATCCCCTTCCCAAATTTCTTTTTTGTCCCTAAATTTAAAAACCAAGTCTTTTATATATTTAAATTTTTTACTTACAAAATTTTTTTTAGTCAAAGCATTGTTCGTAAAAATATCCCTTCTATTTCTATTTATAAACCCAAACCAGTAGATGTAAATAGCTTCCCACGGCATATCCGGGGAAGCTTTAATTTTTAAAAATCTATTTATAATATTTGCTTCTTGCATCCATTTTAAGTTGGGTAAAGCTAAACCTCCTCGTTTGCTTTCCCGATATAGAGTTTCTTTCTCGATGTAGTGCAATTTAAAATTCCATATATAGTTAATTATATCCTTATCTATTTTATTAAGCACTTTGTGGTGTAAGTCTAAAGATTTTAAAAGATAATTTATGTTTGAATAAAAGTAAGTTTTTGCAACTTGTGCACGCTCCATTATACACAATGGCGTCTGTGCCCAGATTTCAATATTCTTATCTACTTTCTTTTTTAGATTTTTTAAGTTTTCTACCTCCTCATTTTTGCCAAAGAAAATGCCTAAGGCTTTAACCCTCTCTTTTGTTAAGTGGGGTGGGAGCCCAGGGTGGTTCCCTCTCCAGTTTCCTATTTTCAATATTTCAGTTTTTTCATGATTAATTTCTGACCCTGAGGCTTTACCGAAATTTTCATATTCCTTTTCCAAGTGTTTAAAGGAATTTGGGTCACTTATAAAGTTTGTACAGTCGTCAGCATGCTGGAGCATTTTGAAATCTTCTTTCAAATTTGGGATCTTAATTCCTTCTATGAGTTTATTAGTTCTTATTTTCATGCTTAGTATTTCAATCGCTATTACGTATAATAGCATTGATAGAGGACAGCCTTGTCTGACTGATCTCTGCATCTCAAATTTTGCCGTAATACTACCATTAACCTGTACTCTAGCATTTATGTCTCTGTACAGGATTTCAGTCCATTTACGGAAGTTTTCTCCGAAACCAAATTTTACAAGTACTTGCTGTACATAGTTGTGTTCAATTCTGTCAAAAGTTTTTTCTTGGTCGAGAAGCACCATGGCGCCTCTCTTACCTGATTCTTTTATAAATTCAATTATCGTCCTAATGTTTAAAATATTGTTCTGGATATCATTTCCAGTCGCACCACACGTTTGGTTTTTATTTATTATTGTGTTCATACATTTCTTTATTCTGTTAGCTAGTAGTTTACTTAAAATTTTGTAATCATTATTTAGGAGGGAGATGGGCCTCCAATTTTTTAGGTCCTTTTTATCTCCCTTCCCCTTATATATTAATATAATCAACCCTTCCCTCATCGTGTCTGTCATTTTATTATTTCTTAACAATATATTATTATATAAGGATTCCAAGATTGGCGCTAACTCACGTTGGAATTTTTTATAAAATTCCCCCGTGAGTCCATCTCTCCCTGGTGACTTCCCTTTGGCTAGGGAGTTGATAGTTTTTACGATCTCTTCTGTAACAAAAAAATCATCACATAAGTCTTTATGTACTGATGCAATTTTTTTCACATTTAATATCTTTTAAGTATGCATTTATTTTGTCCCCGCCTATATTTTGAGTTTTATATAGATTACTATAAAAGGATCTAATTTTTCCCAAAATTTCTGATTTTTTATTTAAAATATTCCCTTTCTCTTCAGTTAGTGTAGTAAGATTTTTTTCCTCCTCTCTTCTAAATTCTTCCCTTTTAAATAAACACCTGGCTTTTGTGTATAACCCTGAAAATTTCCCTGCCCTAATTTCTATTCCCTTATTTTCTTGTTCCCTAATCTCTTTTAATTTATCATACAGAATACTTTGCTTTTCCTTTTCTTTTGCTTTTTTAAGTTGTAACATTATCTCTTCCTTTTCCTTTTTCCTCAATTCACTTAATCTTTTGCTAAAATTTACAGCTATATTTTTAATTTTCTTTTTAAACTTATCCCATTGAGTTAAAATATCTATTTCTTCTACTAAAAACATCCTATTTATTAGAGCCTTTACTTCTTTTATAAATTCCTCATTTTCTAAAAGTTTATTGTTAATTTTCCACGTACCCTTTCCCCATTTAGTCCTATTTTTTGTTTTAACCTTTAAATCAATTAATTTGTGATCTGATATTTTAAAATCTATAATTTTAGCATCTATATACAACTCTTTATTAAAAAAATTCCCATAAAATTTATTCAGTCTACTTGCTAACCCGTTTTTGTATTCATAAGTAAATTCGGTTCGAAGTAAATTTAATTTCCTATATATATCCTCAAGTTTATGTTTTTTTTTTAAGAATTCTAACATGGTTTTCCTAAATATTATATCATTGGAAGTCAAATCCCCTATTCTGTCTATATTATCACTTACCCAATTAAAATCCCCTCCTATCACCAATTCTTCCATAGAATATTCACTTATATATTTATCAAATTTTTCAATAAAATCAGTTTTTTTTTTTATATTTATTGGCCGGAAAATATGTATTTATTATATTGAAACCGTTTACTTTTACATGTAGTACTCTCCCTTCTAACCCACTTTTCCCTTCTATTTTTTCCCAATTTAGATAATTTTTATTTTTTATTATAATAGCTACTCCCCTCTTTACATCATTTCCTATATAATCACTTAATAAAACAATGGCATCTATTTTTTCTTCTGTATAAGCGTTAAGGTCTTTCGTAAATCCATTATGAGTTTCCTGTATTAAAAATATATCGTAAGTGTTATAATAATTGCTCAGTTTGTCTATTTTCTCTTTGTCTATACCGTTTATATTCACTGATACTATATGGAAGTTTAGTCCCTCCAGTTTTTTGCTTTCCCAGGTGGCCATTCTGTCATCTTAAAGGTTTTATATTTCAAAGAAAAGTTATCATTTATTTATTTGAAATTTTACATTTATTCTATAATTATACGTTTACTTGGGGGTTGTTAGCCCCCTCTGCTTTGTCAATGCTAGATGCTTCGTCTTTGTCACTTGTAATTTCCGTATTACACGTCACCATCTCTGTCTCTTGTCCTTTGTCAGTGTTTCTGTCGTTTCCCATATCCATGTCCATATCCGTTTCCGTTTCTTTATCCGTGTCATTGTCATTGTCATTGTCATTGTCATTGTCTTCGTTTGTATCGTTATTCTGTCTGTCTGAGTTGTCTGAATTGTCAGTTTCTTCCCCACTTTCTCCTTCTTTTTTCTTTTTCCCTTTCTTTTTTCCTTTTCTCTCTTCTGGTGCTGATTCTCCTGGTAACGTCTGCTCACTGCTACTGGTCGATATCGATACCGATTTGGCTATTTTTCTTTTCCTTGTTCTTGTTTTTGGCACTGGTGTGGATGTTAATGGCTTGATCCCTATCAGATCTTTAATCATTCCCGTTTCTAGGGAGTCCGCTCGAGGGGATTCTTTTCCATCTTCGTCCTCCTCAGAGAGTACATAAAATTTGTTCCTTTTTAGTAACTCCATTGCTTGCGTATTAGTTATCCCAGTGCTGTTGGGGCTTAAGTAGTTTTCCCATTCCACCACCTCGCTCGGGAGTTCCGTCTCATCCATTATTTTGGGCTCTATTGTCAGGATTTCTGGTGCCTCATTTTCTGGGTCACTTGTCTTTTCCGCTGTTTCCTCCGTTTCAACTATTTGGGCTGTTTCTGTTGTTTTTTCCGTCTCCGTCTGTTTGTTTGTGTTTTCCGTTTCCTGTTCTTTTCTTACTTGGTTCAAGAGTTTACTTATGTTTGCGTGAAATTCATTGTTTTCTGCTTCACTTAGATTCACATTTTGGTTATTCACCATGTTGGCATACGTTCGAGGAGCAGGTTGGTTCTTGCAGTCTTTTGGGCTGTGCCCTACTTGCTTGCATCTTGGGCATGACCGATCGTTTTCACAACCCCTGTACCAGGTTTTTACAAGAAAACCCATTACGTAAAAGTATGATGGGATTTTCTTTGCCTCTTCTCTGCGTATTGTCAGTATTCTCACTCCTGATTTTATGTCATTAAAGCCCCATATGGTTGCCATTTTGTTTTCTAGCACCTGGGTTTTCAACTTGTTTTCAATTTTCTCGATCACCTCTCTATTGTGAATCTCTAGAGGGGGGCCAGAAATAAACAAATCCGTCTTCTTTCCCTCAACCTTTCTTATTACAGGTGTTGTCTCCCCTACTTTGGCTTTGAGTCCTCTCACTTCTATGTTGCCTTGTTTAATGATCTTGTTTCCATAATCCTTTGGGTACAAAATAAATTTGTTTCTCCCTCCATTTTGTAACCCAAAAATGTCGTTGACATTCACTCCTTGCGTCCTCATTGCTATTAAAATGTCTGATTGTCTTGGGCAGTTTTCAACGTCCCCAAAGTCTATCAACTGACATCCTGGTGGGTGAAAAGCTATTAGCTTATTCCCCTCTACCTTTGTTACAAAGTAATTTTGCAATTTGGTTCCAGTTTTCTTCCTCATTCCTTCAATTCCCTCAAGTTGTGCCTGAGCCATTTTGGATTAGGTGAGTAAATTTTACCTATTGTGAGTAAACTTCACCTATATTTTCTCTACCCAAAAAAAGCAGGTCTCACACTACTACTAAGTTTGATTTTCCCCAAAAGCTCAGTTTCCCAGTTAAAGAGCTGGTCAACTATACCTATGTCTCAAAAATTTAGAAAGACTGTATAGCAAAACAGCATAAACAAAACACAAAAATTAGCAAAATGCAAAAATAAAGAAAACACACAAAATTACAAATGTGCACAAAAAACTACTGGATTAGCAAGGGCTGTCCATAGCCTTGGCACAAATACAAAAAATAATAAATGAAAAAAGTGTAAATCAATGTAAACTCACACTGGCAAAACTCTTCTACTTCGTCTGCTTGGTCCTCGCCATTTTGAGATTTATTTACGAATGACTTTACTTGTCCAAAACTATTTTCTCTGGTACAGTTTTTAAAAAGATAAAAAGAAATGTTGCCGTCGTCTGGTCGACTGTAGTTAGTCAGGTAGCAGGACTAGATTGGATATCTTACGGCAGACAGTAGTACTAAGGACAAACACCAGCATATGCGGATTATAATATAACAATGCTGTGTTAGGGTGGTTTGTCAATATGAACAAAGGATTTGTTTATGTAACAACAGATTCCTGTGCAATTTTATATCAAAGTTTGCTGATTCCTGTCATGGTGCCTTTGAATTTCTCCACTCGAAACCCAACACTGTATATACAAGTTTTAATATCCAAAAATGTTGTCGCCAAAAAAAAATAAAAATCGCCAGATGGTATATTTTGTCGCCAATAAGTAAAAACAAATAGCAATTTGCGACATTGGCGAAGCCTAGCGCGATCCCCGATAGATGATAATTTAAAATGGTTTCTATGAATTGCCACAAGTTATGAAGGATCCAGTTAAAAGAAATAGTGTTTGGTATTATTTAAAAGAATATAAATATTGAATTTCTCTACAACAAAATTCCAACTTTATGTAGAAAAGGGAAACTACATAACATTAACTTGATCCTATGTATGCGTTTTTAATTCCTTTTCATTGAACATATGATCGGGAAGGGTGTCCCTAAACACAGTAATGTACAGTAATGGATAGTAATGGAGAGTAATGGACAGTAATGGGCTGTAATGGACAGTAATGGGGACAAAAATACAATATTGCGAAAGAAATTACTTACTGTACAGCTTATCTGTACCCTTGTCTTTGAGAAACTTTCTAAATAATGCTTCTCGTTCAGTTTCTGTTTCTTGACACCACACGTCAATAGAAACTCTGTGGTGCATATAATTGGATGCCAACTTGAAATTGCCTCTTCCAATCAATGATCTTTCGGCGTCTTTATACTGGGAAATGATAATCGAATGTAGCACGTCTATCAGATCGGATATATTTTTTTTTTGCTTCCAATTGGTTCCAATCTTCATGATATTATTGGCTAACTCTGCATTATTATTTGTCCAGTGGGCGTCCACATTTTTTACCCTCACAGGAAAGTTAACATGATCTTTTAGAATTGGTAACATTCGTTTTTCGAAGTATGGCTGGAAACCCGACGCTTTTTCCGAAATGACATCTGTTGCATGTTTTATTCTTGCTTCTAATACTACAGAATTATCGGCCTGTGAAATTCCTTCGTCATCAAAAAGGGTGTTTACATTTGATTTTCTATCTTGCACGTTGACGCCGACCCTATTTTTTAAAATAATCAGTGACATTCTTCTTCAAGTGAAGTGTACAAACAATCTGTGCCGCTCCAGGGAATGACCGCTTTAAACTTTTACGAATCGCAGTTTCGTCATCTGAGCCGACAATCAAGTTTCCTATTTCTTCATCTGTGAAATGACTGGAAATTTGTGATAAGAAAGCATTATAAGTTTCGATGTCAGATTTACCATGTAGAAAAGATGGGCCGAAAAAAATAGGAGACTCTCCGGTATCGGTTCGTAAAAGTGCTCTGTTTTTTAACACTGTTGATGTTAAGAACATTTCTCCAAGATTAAATGTTTTGTCCACACCTAATACCGTTCCCTCCTTCGTACAACAGAATCGTTTAATATCCTGTATCTGTGCGTCAGTGTACAGTATGATGGACGGACCGGAATCAACGTGTCGGACAACTCTAATGAAAGGGTGCTGAGAAAACACTTTACTTTCTACATGTAGAATGTGGTCGGCAAGAATTCTGTTATAAATGTCTTTGGCCGGTTGTCGTTTTTGTCTATTTTTGTCTGTGTTTAATGTTTTGGACAACCCTGATATTTCTGGGAATGTCATAAACATCTTCTCCTTGGTTTATTTTGTCGTACACATTTTTTGCGGAGTCTTGTTTAACCATACTTGCAGCAACCACTTTTACGCGTTGTGTAGTTCTTATGTATTCATCGTGTACTTCTGGTTTTAATGCATTTTCATGAATTGTCCTCCTGGGAAATGCACCAACATACTCCATAACTGAGACAGACGTAGATAGTGTCATAGAGTGTGGCATATTTCCTATCCAAGTTACACGTCGCTTGTATTCTAGAGAGTTCTTCTGCTTGCTATATGCCCCATGCACAACTAACACGTCCGAAGCATCTGGTTGTGGTTCAAGTGGATGGTAGACGCGCACACCGTTTAATTATTTTTCAGTGGAATGTTGTCCGTCTCTCTTTATAACGCTGACGCCGTTTCTCGTTTAGTGTAACAAAGTAATTTGTGGGAAAAGTACCTCTCACCCATGTGCCACAGTCATCCCAAAACTCTCTCCTCTTACCAGTTTTCGTTCTCTCCTCATTTAGTGTATTGTCAACTATAAAGATCACGTCTTCCTTTATGCCAGGTGGTACACGTGGTAATGCACTATGATATTCATTTAGTTTTAAAATTCTCAATGTTTCTGTTATGTCCATAAACTTCTCATTCTTCAAAATACCACTGTGAGGCCCAGCAACAGTAACCTTACCAGAATTCTTAACTATTGATGCTGATTCATTATTTGTTACAGAAACATTGTCCCAACTGACCTTGTTTGTCTTTATTGATTCCAGTGCGAGGTCATTGGTGTCATCTTTGTCAACTAGGCTGGTATATCTGTTCGAACAATTGACGTATGTTGAAACATTATTCTTGAATGACCACGAGAAGCAACAGCGACGTTTCGGAGTCTGCCAGTCACCGTCATCTGATTGACGCTTAGGTGTGGACGTTTCCATGCTAACGTCACGTTCAGGTGTATAATTACTGGGATAGTCATTGATGGCTAGGATACTAGTGGACGCTGTGAATTCACTTTGAGGGCCAGTGACGGTTGGGTTACTGACTGGAGGTTCATTGACGGTCGGCTTAACGATTGTTGGTTCTCTGACGGTTAGTGGTTCACTGACGGTTTCAGTATTGATGGTCAGGTTCTTGATTGGTGGTTCACTGACGGTTGGAGGTTCACTGACGGTCCTGGAACTGATGGTCGGGTTACTGATTGATGGTTCACTGATGGTCTGGTTATTGAAGGGTGTGTCATTGACATTATTTTCAACCAATGCCACGAAATGGTTAGGGGTCCATGTTTTTCTTTTTTCTTTTTACCAAAAGAGCGTTAGCTGGTTTGGTTACATTGCTCCACATCACTGAAATAATCGATCCTTCTGCTGCATGGTTGAAGGTTGTATTTAGGGCCCTAAATGCCAAGTCTTTTGTCCCGTTTACAGCTAATAAACACTGCGTAACGGACGCTTCGTAACCATGGCAAGGGCAATCAAAGTCCACGCCGAGGAAAAGCTCCCAATCTGAGCACAATTTAACGCGGCATCGGAATAATCTGTCGACAACAACTGAATACTTGATCTATTTGGATGCCCCAATATCGCTGCTCTTCCAGCACCGTCATTAAAGTTGTCTTGTAGCGCAGTTCAACGGACTTGGATTCATTACCGCACAAAAGGATTGAGACGGCGTTGAAAAGACAGTCTCCGTCCCCAGTTGTTCTTAATGGTATTCCTTTCTCAGCATGATACCGGAACAAGATGTCAGCAGCAATTGCATCTACTGGTAGACTGGGATGCTCAGCATACTCGCAAGAACAGTACCTTTTATCAGTCAACAAAGCCTCCCGCTCAACTGAAGCTTTGAGTTTTTCAAGCAAAATCTTAGCAGGCTGTTGTAATGAGTAAAAAAACAAAAATAACATTATAAACATTTATAATTTTTTAGAATACCTATTTCAAAGATAGGTTTTCTACCACGAATTTCTTGAGAGGATATTTATTTCAAAATGAAAATGAAATTTAATAAATGTACCATTAAAAATGAAATAGTTCCTGTCAACCAGATATCTAATATACTGGTAATTTTATCATTTTTAAACAGTAGATATATTGATTAAAACGAAACAATGCAACATGCACTCCGCAATAATAAATGCAAGACATATGTACACATATAACTATATTTAAGTAAGTAAACACATAGACTAAAATCAAATTTCAGTAAGTCTCAGTAATTTTACAGTTTCCTAAAATTACAGATCATTACAATCAAAAATATATTTGGTCTCCTGAAAAGTTGCAAGAAATTGAAATCGAGGTTATATAATTACAACTCTAATAATAGGACCATAATAAACTTTTGGGAGAAACTTATCGAATGGCCTAGAAAAGAAACAATTAAATCCTTATAAAATAATGCATTACTTTTTGAAGTCGTGTAATACCCATCAAGTAATCACATTTGCCTCCTAGCGAACGACACTGACGACAGATATATCCCTCATTAATAGAAGAACAGGTCTTAAAATCTTTGTTTGTTACCACTTCGCATGTAGAGTGGAACCAAGAATCACATACCTGAATCAAAATGTATACAGAGATTACATTTCTCATAAGATGCAAACTGCCGGCCGTCACAAATTGAAATGGGTAAACTAGTAACATTTATACGTATGTAAAATATAAAAAATTATAATAATAATAATAATAATAATAATAATAATAATAATTAGAATACCTTTACTTTATGATGATAATTAAATTAGTTCTAGGAAGGTGGTTGGTGTATCTAATTTAGGTACATCAAATTGTTTTAAACAATAAACAGAAAAAAGTAATTTGTGAAGTGGGCTCTTATAAGAATCGAGTATGTTGAAAATAATATACATAATCAAGATATACATAAATAATAAATGAGAAGATAGATAACCTTTTCTCGTAATATTTCCAGCGGATAATTTTGGGAGTTTAAATATAAGACTCTATGAGAAAGATAAAATATGATTTATTTAACGGCCTGATTGAAAACAACAATTCAACATTAGTTCTAGGGAGGTTATTACCGACATCATTTAAAAATAAACTTGAGTCAATACAACATGGAAACTGTTTCTTGCTCTCTCCTTTTACCATTCTGATAATATCCAAGATATCACAAAAGTCCACAAAATTGAGAATTTTAACACAGTGAATAGAAAATTGCTTTTTGGTTTGACTACAACCTTCTTATATATATAAGGAATATATGTCTATTGAAGCCTTCTCATTCTTTTCATCTTGAGGCCAGTTATTTACATTAAAAATCACAGTTTAAACATAAGGGAAAGTTTTTAGCAAGCACTATTGTTCATATATCAATTCAAGTCTGTGACAAATAATACTGTTGATACCTCTATTCAATTCTATTAATGTTCATTGACCATTACATCTCACAATATGTCGTTAACAATAATTATGTTAGGTCTTACATGACACTGCCTGCTCAACTTACTGGATTCTATATGCAGCTAAAGTGGACATCAAAGACATCAAAGACAGGTGTGAATGCGGCATTTAATGAAAGCACACTAATTGAAATGTTTCAGCCATTAGTCCTAAAATAGAAATCAGTTAACTATTTTTTTTTAGAAAATTTTGAAAAAACGAACACTTAAATGGAGTCTCTGAAATGAAGACAGAAATAAAATGATAAATATATTAAGTTTCATAGCTATGCAACTCTATGTTATTACTTGCTAATGTAGATTAGTATATACCGTTCACAAGTGCCAACATACATATTTTATCTTGTTATATATATTTTATTCCCCAGAAGATCACATTTGTGTAAACAGAGTAAAAGGATTGGACATAAGTTTTTCAACTTACAAGTTTTACTCCATTATAAACATAATTAATGAACACACAGGCATGAGGTCTCGAAAAAAGTCAAGATAGTTGACATACATACATAGAATCAAATAAGAGGGACAAAATAATGATAAAGTCAGAGGGATAGTGATTCATGTGGTCTGGAATGTAAAACTTTAAATGACAATCATGATGGAACAAAAAGCAAATATGTTTCTGAATCTTTTTCTGTTAATAATAAATCTCTGCATATAAATCTTAGTTCCATTAATTTACTCCATTCCTGTAATTTCTCTTACATTATTGTATTTTCGTCTCCATTACTGTCCATTACAGTCCATTACTATACATTACTGTGTTTAGTGAGACCGTGATCGGGACACTATTCTACATTACAGTATTTTCGTCTCCATTACTGTCCATTACTGCCCATTACTGTCCATTACAGTCCATTACTGTACATTACTGTCCATTACTGTCCATTACTGCCCATTACTGCCCATTACAGTCCATTACTGTGTTTAGTGAGACCGTGATCGGGACACTATTCTACATTACAGTATTTTCATCTCCATTACTGTCCATTACTGCCCATTACTGTCCATTACAGTCCATTACTGTCCATTACTGTCCATTACTGTGTTTAGTGAGACCGTGATCGGGACACTATTCTACTAAATAAAAATGTTCAGTTCATCATCAATATAACCAGTATACATGTATATATGTTTTCCTTAATCTAATCACAAATAATTGGAATATTATTTTAAATAATGTAGAACTTTTTTTCATTTTCATAGCCTATACTAGTTACATTAACGTAAAATGTAATTGTTGTGTATGAGCTTAATATATCTTTGTAGTAAATTTCTATCAAGAGAAATTCTGCTTTTATTGTTTATTAGAAGCAAACCTGTATATTCCGTTTCCCGACACCAATATCCAAGACTAAATCCATAATCCAATCAATATTTCAGAACACACCCACACACTCATATGATTTCAAAAATGTCCATTGATATATGAATATGCTCCATCAGATTTAATGTTCGGATTTTACAAAATTCAAATTTTATGTAAATCACTTCAGGTTTAAAGATATGTTGTCTCCCATGAATACTGCAAAACTCAAAAGTAATGTCAAGAGGATTTTCACTCTTGTTTGTGTAAAGATGTTCTCTTTATTTTTTGTTGGAGTATAAAGATCTTTTCATCATAAATGCTTTTACTTGTTTGTTCCTTTATTTGTTACATTTTACTTCAAACAAAATTGTGCATGAACATTACAGATTTATTGAATGTGGAAATGGCATGCTTGAAAAAAACACCTTGTGATTGACTCCAGAAATGTACACATTTGCGATGTTTACATATAATTATGACCATTGTTAATCCTCGCTTAAATACAGATCCAAATATGGAAGTCACAGTATCATTAAAACTGTCAACTGGAAAATAAACAAAAGTGAAATTGTCACTTACTGAACTTAAACTGGCATTATCCAGCCTAATCACCCAGTTAAGATCAATACAGGCATTACACCAGATAAGAAAATATTATTGTGTTCTTTAAGAATGTTAATGGCAATTCTTATGTTCCTGAGAGTCACCATCATTGGGGGCTTAGTGCCTTTTACAGAACATGATGGCTATACATGGTGGCCAGTATAAAATGGTGGAAGAAAAACCTGGAAAAATCTCTGGAAGAACCGGCAACCCAAGGGAAGCTACTCGCAAGCTTTCTCACATGCCCACACAGGCCAAGCCTGAGGTTTCTGAGACTACCGGGTAATCAGAACATTGATCATTTTAGTTTATGAGGAAAAAATTCCCCGACTGTTTCGTCTTCCATACAGCTTACAAGTTCCTACTGAATCTTTGTAAACAATATGTACCGGGTAGTTGGAATAGATGCACAGTAATCTTCATCTCTCAGGAAAAATTTTTTGGGAGTATTTCTTTATTTGAACATTGGTGGTTTAAATCTTGACAATTCATCTTTCTGCTGCTTCTTAAAAGTTGTTCTCATGATTTTATTGAAACTTTGGTGGCAAAATATAAGTTGGTGTAATGGAGCAATAAGGTTTTACTTTTTATCCTCTGCTACAATTTCCTGTAATTTTCTAAGAAAACTGTCCATGAAGGAGCATTTTGAGAAGTCGATTTGTTATCACTACTTCCAATCTGCTTCAAGGATTTTATCACTTACAGTAAACTTTATTGGCAAGATATGTGGTTGGTGTCGATGTGAAATATGGTTTAATGTTCAACTTATGACTCAGATATAAAACATTGTACAAAAAAAATTGTCCCAAAAATTGTTGAAAAAAAGTCAGGTTAAATGAAGAAGCTTATCATCGATTCTCCTTCCATGCTGCTTGATGAGTCACTTTAGCTCAATGTTGAACAAATTTCTTTAAAAATTTTCAAAAAAATGGGTCCTGGTAGTTTGAGATGGCAGGTCATTATCATCACTTATTTCCAGAATGGAAGGATTGTAGCTGATTTTTTAAGGCTAAAATCAATGGTTGTGAAGATGCACAATAAGGTTTTGCCATTATATACACCAAATTTCACAGAAAAAAGAATATCTAACAACATTTAAATTGAGGTGGAAGGTTACAATTACTTCTACTAGACCATACAAAATATCTAACTCACCCTGACTTTGTAGATTCCGCAATGAATTGATATAGATCTTAAATTATGGACAATAAAGATGCCAGTGTGTGTGTATATGTACGTCTGTGACATATTGTTTTTCTTTTTAGACTGCAAATGAAATCAATCTGGACAAACACATACTCTTTATATTGACCTGTAGGGACCTCATATCAATTATATGGTACTGGCTAGAAGCTATTTGACATTTCTTATTTACCCACACTCTTTTTAAAGTTTATGGAGTATTCCTGATGCCCAACATGTACAAGGAATAAGTTCAATGCCCAACATGTACAAGGAGTAAGTTCAATGCCCAACATGTACAAGGAATAAGTTCAATGCCCAACATGTACAAGGAGTAAGTTCAATGCCCAATATGTACAAGGAATAAGTTCAATGCCCAACATGTACAAGGAATAAGTTCAATGCCCAACATGTACAAGGAATAAGTTCAATGCCCAACATGTACAAGGAATAAGTTCAATGCCTAAAATCTACAAGGAATAAGTTCAATGTCCAACACATACCAAAAAAAAGGCATAAGTTCAATGTTTTCTTGGTGTAGCAACTTTTCATAATTTGATTCGTAAACAGATGAGAACTGAGAACATTCCTCCCAGCCACATTTTTCCAAAGTAGGTTAAAGTCAAAGTAGGTTAAAGGAGGTTAAAGTTATAGCTTAAATAGTGTCAAAAATAAAGCTAAAATACATCTTAAAATACTTGCAACACAAATAAACCAATATTATGAACATAATGCATTGAAATATTAATTATGACATATATCACTTGTTACTGCTCCTGTTTCATGATTGTGTTTAGTACTTTTATTATGATCAATGTCACAATGTCCTTTGCAAACATTTTTGGGGAAAAAAAACCTGTAAGAAAAATTGACACATGCTGCTTCTAAAAAAATTAAAAAGAAATTATAGGGATTTTGGAAAAATGACAATGAAAGAATATAAATATAAAATATATCTGGAATTTACAGGGATTAATATAAAATATAGGGATCACTAGGAGACCTGAAAGCAGGACTGAATATGTAATCATTGCCTTTTTCCCCATGGTCAGTAAAAGATAAATACTTAAAGTAATATGATGCATGTACAAACATTTGTGTCCACTTGCAATTTAAATATTACACAAATTTTGAACAAGCCTGAAAATGTTGTCAGTTTTTGGAACACACATATGCAAGTGTATCAAAGGGAAAATGTAGATCTGAATATATTGGTGTGACAACATGAGTGGACTTGTGTAAAAATTACATAACTGACAAATTTAAATACAATTCTGTGTCAGCAGCTTGTCTACAACTGTTTGACCTGGTTATGATACAAAGAGTATGTTAGAGTGTGTATATGTTACTCATGTGTGCATGTCTGTGTGTTACTATATAGCTTTTCAGACATAAATAACCATGGTGACAGATGACTAATATAATTAAAAGAAGAGAGAATTCCCTTTTGTACATCAGATAAAGTCTTATATTTCATGTTAGGCAGATTTGCCATTCATAACAATATATTCTAAATGCCATTTTTTCAGAATTATGCTGCAATTTGATTGAGACATAAAAAAGTCTACAGAATATGACCTTGTATAGGATACATCAGATCTACTTATTGATAAGATGATCTCATTTAAAAAAGATTGAATAGATCATGAAAAGAAAAGAAAATATATTTCAATAAATGCGTATATACTTTGAGACTTAAACTGAGACAGAAACAATGAACCATATGGGCAGAGAGAGCTTCTTTAACAAGGGTAAACACATGAAATGTATACAGTTCATGTGCTGTGGACTCCAAAATTGCTGTGAATGGTGTTCAATGCTGATCACTAATTTAACTGATTAAATATGTAACATTTGGGGATATGGCAGCAGTTTTAATGATATCAATTATTTCAACAGAAATACAGCAAAAATGTTTGTAAAAAAAAACAAATGTACATAAGTAAGGATTTAGTTACAATTATTCCCACCAAAAGCTAACAGAAAAACTTACTGACAGTGACTTTACAAAGTGCCAGAATTTAGGTGGCATGTACAACATTTCACCACTTTTCAAAATGCATTCATGAAACTGAGCTTTCTGAAACTGTGGAAACTTCACCAGATCTGGCATTTCAACATCAACCTGACTTGTATTTTTTAAAAGGTCTGAAGAATGTGGATACACCATGTCCGACTCGGTTTCAGAGTATACTCTGATGTATTTCTTCCCCATAACTTGAGCTAGAAAATTATGTTTAGGATCATGGTGCAATGGGGATACAGTTCCTCCTGGTCCAAACCAGGCATTTATATCCACATCACTACTCTGTCCTAAAAAACAGTAATCTGGAATAATGATGTCCTCTTGCAACTCTGGAATTTGGTCGAAAAGCTGATGTTGGGCAAGGTAAGCTATTGGGCCCTCATTTGTTTCTTGAATGATGTGCTTATCAATGAATTCACTCACTGTCATTAAGCTCTGAGTCCATGTGTCGTCAGTATATTTGGATCCAATCTCCACAGGCACTGTCCTGTAACCAGCTAGTTTTCTAATATATGCAATGTCCCAGCGCCTTGTACTCATACATGGCCAGTATGACATTGCATTTGTAATCACACATGGTTCCCTCTTTGCATAATAATCTCTTATGAATGATTCCATTGAAGGGCATTCACATCTTGGAATCTGGCCTATCAAACACAAACCCTGACTGGATGGAATCTCTATTTTCAATTTCTTTGCAGTCCACTCCTCTGTATGGGTTTCATTTGACTCCTTGTCTTCCTTCATAATGTTTGCATTCTCTGTTAATTTTCCAGATTCCATCTGCAGAGTAGATGCCAATCGTGAAAGAATATTGTTATGAATAGATGCTCCCATTAAGAGTCCCATATCTATTGTCTTCATAATCATCTCGAATGTGACACTCTGATCTTCACCTGCATCTAGAATACAATACTGACTCACAGCCTTCGCTAGAGAAATCAATGTATAAGCATTTCGCCATTGTATATCCACATTTTTCCAATTGCCTGTATTTAACTTCTCCCACAGAAAATCTAGACAACACTGGCAAACTTGAACACAACTAAAATATTTTCCATTGAATAAGCACTCTAAACAGACTTGGATTTGGCTGAAGAGAGGTACACCTACCATGTCTTGCTCAACTGTCTGAAGTAGGATAGTCTGAGTGGGTATTAACTCAACTATAATGGAAGGAAACATCAAATTTGCATCACTGATAATGTCAGTCTTATTAATGTCTTTTTGTTCCATTTAAAGTTACTAAAATTTAACCTTACATTCAATTTTGGCACATGCCAATAACATAATCCAGGATGCTTGGTTACACAAGTTGGATGTCAGCTCCAGTCAAATATGAGATCAGTTATGGCAACTGTACCCTAAAAAAAAAAAAAGCTTCCACTTAAGAACAGCAAATCAAATCTACCAAATTAGTATTTTCTATACTGTCACTCTTTGATTTAAACTTGTTTATGACATTACAATGGTCAGACATGGCTGTATTCTTCAGTTCCAACTGGTAATTCTAAAAGAAAGATTCCCCCTGTGATTAAAGCATTTTGGAATTTCTTCACAAACTGCAGAACTGGCCGTTAGTTATTTCTGGAGACATGTTGAAAATATGGGCAATGACCATAATTATATTTTGCTGATCCTTTATGCACTGAACAAGTCATTTCTGTTCTGGCACCAGTAGTTTTATATACCTATATCCCTACAGAAATATGAGATTTTATGAAAATGTTTTTATGTATTATTATTATTATTATTTAGTTTATACTAGGCTATGAATTACTGGATTTTCACATTAAAGTAACTGAAAAATTCACTGGAGTGAATTGCAAGAAACAATTTCACTGCCACTTTGATAACAAGATACTGTGAAATTCGAAGGTATTCTTTGATGCTAACATGGTTGCGTGGTCAAGAGAGCCACTTCCTGTAACAGACAAAACTCCAGTTCAAATCCAACAAGGTCCACATTATATTTTTATGTAATGTGCCATTTTATTTTGAATTGGGAATGAGAATTATTTCTTTATATTTTGTGTGAATAATGACAAAACAAAGCATGATAAAAAAGGTAAACTGTGGACATCACACTGGTCCACAAAGAAATATGCTACTTTAATGTTATACATCTTGCTAGCCAATATCTTTGAGCATAAAATAAAACTAAAATTTGCTTGCTATAAGTGAATAATGGATATATTTCACCTCGTGGGTGAAAATAATAGTTTTTCAGCCACCTGATGAAATATATCCATTTTTCACTCATTTCAAACAAATATTCTCTAATTAAAATGCTCAGAAAGGGTCTCAAAATTCACTCTCTCAATGTTAGTAAGAAGCAGCTTGGCTGTTAAAATTTTGATTATTTTGGATTGAGGATTATTCCTTCCTCATGTTTATGAATGATATTTTCAGATTATTAATGATATTTTCTGAATATTAATGTTTCATTTTACAATTTTTATGCTTTTGTTTCATGTTTCTTCAATTTTATCAAAGGAGTCTGGTGATTTATCAATAAAATACAACAAAAATTGGTGACAGCACCAATGACATTTTATCCGTAAAATACAATGAAAATTTGCAACAACACCAAATACCCTTTCTGTACTACTTTTATAGTACATAAAAAGTATTTGGTGTTCTCACAAATTTTAGTCATAGTTTAATGATAAAACTTCAAACTCCTGTGATTTTATTTCCGATATTGAAAGTGTGTAGTGTTTTATTATAATCTTTACGATAACGGCTTGCAATGTTTTATAATAATCTTGACAATAAAGGCAAGCAATGCTTTTATAACAATCTCGAGCCGAAAACAACTCAGTGGAGACCTCACAAACTTCTTCTCACCCATCGAAAACAGGTTACCGCGCGATATGCACTTTTTAACTATGCGAATTATCACTTTAAAAGGAATAGTGTTTGTTGTGTCAACAAAATGGAAGAGAACAGAAAAATACATCCTAAGCCCATCAGAATTTGCTAAAATCTTCAAAAAATATAACTCAATGCTGGCATGCTGTATTATTGCGGTACTTATTGTTCTTATCGGTACATATTAAAACTGTTTTGCTATTGCTGCATACTTATAATTTGTAAAGTTTCCATGACTTTCCCTCTTTCTATTCCTATAAAAAAATCATTGTCAACAGAAGCACGTAAATGTAAATAAAACAGCATATGGTGGCTGACCCACATTAATGTACCATGGTGGAACAACTATATTATTGCGGTATTTGCCTAACTTACGAAGTTACGTGTGGTATAGCAGACTGGGATTATAATAAACATGATATACAACTTACCTATGAGAAGAAATGTCCACGCTTGTACTGGCATAATATTTCCACAATAAACGAAATGTTCCAATGATAAAATCGAACACACAAATGTAATTCAAGTGTAAATCCATGAATAACAACATTAGAAATTAAAGGCAATTATCATTTAACTTTATATGAATTTTAAATGCAAAATGGGCAAAGAAATATTAATATATTGCAACTAGTATTAATATTATTATTGAAATATTACTGATTTCAAGAACGTTTCACTGTTATTTTACTCTTTTTTTACGTACGAGACGTATGATCATAAGCAACATTTTATTACATTTGGTCCATATTGGCATAGGAGTCTGACGTTTTATCACAGGAGTCTGACGTTTTATCAATAAAGTACGACGAAATTTCTGACAACATTAAATCACCTTATCGGTATTATCAGTGTTCATTTGATAATACCGATAAGATGATTTCATGTTGTCAGAAATTTCGTCGTACTTTATTGATCAAACGTCAGACTCCTGTGGTTACAGAGTGTCTTACCTGACCGAAAATAGGAGTCGATGAATGCTTGTTATTGCCCAGAAACCAAAGCGTTTCATCAACCAGGAGCAAAGAGGGGTCCTACTAAATACTGCTAAGCCTGACAAAGACAAAGCCTGACAAAGCCACACAAAGCCTGACAAAGCCACACAAAGCCAGGTTAAAAAAGTGTATTTATATTGTTAATTATATTGATGAATCAATTAATTTAGCCGAAAGACATATTTATGCAGATTTAAATGACCGAAAATTGGGCGATAAAGTTCGAAATCGAATAATGACAGAGTAATAACAAAGTCTCACAAAATCATATGCAAACTGTTCATTACTTTATAAATTGTTCTTTTAAGTTATTATCGAAAGAAAATGCAATTTTTCAGTATATCCTAATCACGTAAAGCCAGCCAAAGTCATACAAAGCCTGACAAATCCTCACAAAGCCTGACCGAGTGATACAAGTCATATTAGTCAAGTGTATTTATATTGTAAATTATATTGACGAATAAAGTAACCAAACTGGGTGGTTTTGGCCAGGATTTGGGTGAATCGTGCCGGCCCTCCAATTGACACATAAAAAACCTATTTCAAATATGATTTTGTCTGACTTTGTTATTATCCAAATTAATTTATCTTCCAATTCGCGGTCTATTAATGGGTGTATATATATA
>JAECUM010017259.1:0-53234 GCA_016617855.1 Megalonaias nervosa | reverse complement strand
TATATATATATATAGAGAGAGAGAGAGAGAGAGAGAGAGAGAGAGAGAGAGAGAGAGAGAGATAGAGAAAGGACTTGCTGTATGAACATGACGCCGAAGGGAGGGAGCTTAAAATAGTTGAACAAATGGGTGAAAAGATGCATAAAAGATATACATTTCAACTTGTATACAGACTTACTATTTCCACACAAAGGGTTTCACTTCGAAGTGAATCAAAACGTTTCTACGTAGGTCTGGCTTGACGGTCCATTTTTCCCCTATTTCCATGCACCTCAAGAAAACAGTTAGTGTCAACTGAAAGGCCCGTAAACACTACATGTAATTAGACGCAGATTAAGATAAATATGTTTAGATTAATAATGATCTAAATATTTAGTTCACACTGGTAGAGAACATTTTTAACTAAGAACTATGTTGTTTACCAAAATAAATAGCCCTAGTTAGATACACAATTAACTTTCTTTTGGGCAAGGTCAAGTACATATTACAATTATAAAAATACAATGATAAAAAACCAAACAAACAATACAAATTACCCATGATGAAACTGCTGATAATTTCAAACGTGCAAACGTCGGCTAGAGTAATCATATGGAAGTAATTCACATATACCTATAATACACATTAATGCTTGCAGTAAAGGTTACAGGTGATCTTAAATTATAATGCGCAAAGGAAAATGTGAGATAATCATCAAACAGCTAAAATCCAATTTAAATTCTTGTAAGTTCTAATATGTAAATCTATCATAGATATATTATTTTCATGGGGTCACTCCAGTGTCCTAGACGCAGATTAAGATAAATATATTTAGATTAATAATGATCTAAATATTTAGTTCACACTGGTAGAGAACATTTTTAACTAAGAACTATGTTGTTTACCAAAATAAATAGCCCTAGTCAGATACACAATTAACTTTCTTTTGGACAAGGTCAAGTAAATATAACAATTATAAAAATACAATGATAAAAAACCAAACAAACAATACAAATTACCCATGAGGGAACTATGATAATTTCAAACGTGCATGATTTTTCTTGTTTCACATTCAAATTATTGATACGTAGGCTTATCTTGCCTGAATATATAGAGAACATTTTTAACTAAGAACTATGTTGTTACCAAAATAAATAGCCCTAGTCAGATACACAATTAACTTTCTTTTGGACAAGGTCAAGTACATATTACAATTATAAAAATGCAATGATAAAAAACCAAACAAACAATACAAATTACCCATGATGAAACTATGATAATTTCAAACGTGCATGATTTTTCTTGTTTCACATTCGAGTTATTGACACATAGGCTTATCTTGGCTGAATATAAGTACTTCAAGCCATGTATTAGAAGTCAAAAACACACGCTCAATACAAAGAATTAATCCTATCTCAAAATACTTAACACGTATAATGAAATATATTTTATATGATTTAATCTGAGAACATCCTTTCCACGAAACTAATCCATGATATCTTAAAGTCTCGTCACATACATTATGACGTTTGCCCCGAGACATTGGCTAATTACTCCTGCTGAGAAATATCATCCTAACACCGACTCTCCACATTCAACAATTAAACACTTACATTTAAGAAGTCATAAACGTACATACAAATAGCACGTAACCGATTTATTACAGTATGAACAAACGAATAGCAAATACCTTTACTTTGGCAATATTCTGTGGAAAATCAGTGGTCAAATTCATACAAATGTCAAGAATCAGAACTGTGCAATGTTTTGTCAATGTGAGATCTCAAGATGGGTATCTTACCAGTAGATGTTCTGATTTAAATTTATCCTAGATATTTCCTGTCAGATTGCTAAAAGAGACTTACCATTTATCATGAGTTTAAAACATTCAATGAAACTCATCTTATGCAACCACGTATGGGAAGTGAAATAAAGAATCATTATCCAGCGACAGGTGTCTGCTTAATAAATGTTAATTTGTATACAGGTGTCTACTGAATAAAGGTTCATCTGGAGACAGATGAGTGCTTAATAATCATTCAATTCTACAATACTTCTGTTTATAGGATATTAAACTGTGCCATTTTAAGAAGCGATTTTGCATATTTTCTGTGACCAGACTTGTAAGGAAGGTTCGAAATTAACAATCATAATGCAATGATACTATTACTACTACTACTACTACTACTACTACTACTACTAATACCGCCACCTCCACACTACTACTACAACTAATGATGATGATGATGATGATGATAATGATGATGATGATGGTGCTAGTAGTAGTAGTAGTAGCAATAGAAGTAGTAGCAGATGAAAATGGGTAGGATTCCTCACTCACAAGGAAATATTAATACGAATTTACCTTTTAATAACTCTTTAAATTTTGCTGCTATTGGATTTACAGTCGCTGACCAGCAGCTACAGTTATTTCACAAGAGGCAATTCACTCAAAACAACGCTGCCCTGGTTTCAAAGACGTTGAGCATACTACAGAAAACGTACTCTCTCTCTCTCTCTCTCTCTCTCTCTCTCTCTCTCTCTCTGACCCAGAGTGGCCGAGTGGTCTAAAGCGCTTACCGTTACGAATCACTGCCATCTCACCTCTGTCTGCGTGGCTTCGAGTCTTAGGCTCGGCTAACGTGGGTACGTGAAAAAGCTTGCCAGTAGCTTCTGGTGGGTCGGTGGTTCTTCCCAGGGTTTACCAGTTATACTGGCCGCCATGTATAGCATATCTTGTGCTGAAAAATGGCGTTAACCCCTACAAACAACAATAATAACTCTCTCTCTCTCTCGCTGTCTCAGATGCAGACACATCATTTACAACATCTATACAATTTTATATGTTATTAATGCATTATCAGCTATATCATTATTCAATTTACTTATGGGTGGGGGACGGGACAGGTAGTAATTACTTAATTATTATGTATAATGGGTAGTCCAAGACAGATGTTTTTTTTTTTTTTTTTCTGGTGAAGAATCCTATAAAATGCCTTAGACATATAAACATTTTATGGTTTCATCACTTATTAAATAGAACATGTTTTCAAGTGGAATTATATACTGTTGTCCATGTATGTATGTATGTAGGTAGGTAGGTAGGTAGTACGTATGTATGTATGTATGTATGTATGTATGTATGTATGTATGTATGTTCGTAGCACTGATATACAAATTTTATAAAGTTAGCTTTTCCAGGTCAAGCTGACTGAAAAATTGAATTTGCCCTAGGAAAATGTGAGCTTGCCCAAACATAATATTCCAACATAAGTAAAACAACAAGACGAAATATAGTATTACGGTATACTTTTAGGAAATCGCATTATATTTATTGAAAGTTTGTTTCATTTTAATCTCCTTTGGCACATTTTCAACCATACAAGGCTGCATGTATCGAGTCTGTTCTATTAAGTAAACAATATATAGACGTCGACTGCGTGTTCAAGATTTCCAGAATATAATCAACCTTTTATTTCCAAATACATACCTGTCAAAGTAATCTCACGAGTTTTACCTTTAGCGATTAACACCTACTCGCCATTAAACGTCCACATTCATCAAAACGATCTTTCATTATCCTAGTTATAAAACAGTTAGTCGAAGAATCCCTGATATGTAAAAATATCATGATAACGATCTAACTGAGAAGTTAAAATATAAATATTTATTCCTTATTTGTGGCAACTTGCTAGTAAATGTTCTTTTGACCGCGTCTTCTGTGTGAGAAAATGCGATACAGACCTTGATACTGAGTACTAACTGGAAATCACTCATACAAAGATGAATGAAACTAAAGAAGAATGCACTATATATAAACGCTAAAGGTGTTGTGTTTGTTTTGGGGAGATCGCAGGGTATAAAACGTGCAGAAGATATCGAGTTGAACATGATCACTTGTCGGTAAATTAGCTCGCACACTGTTGCTGTATTTTACCGATATCTATTTATCTATATTTATGTGATGTGTTCTTAGACATGTACCGCTCCGGTGGCCTAGTGGTTAGAGCGTCCGCCTCGGATGCGGGAGGTCGCGGGTTCGAACCCCGGTCGAGTCATACCAAAGACTTTAAAAAATGGTACTAACAGCTGCCTCGCTTGACGTTCAGCATTAAGAGGTTAGTGTTAGGACTGGTCGGCCTGGTGTCAGGATAATGTGACTGGGTGGGACATCATGCTACATGTCTGCGGCATGATGCCCCAGTGCTAGACATCACTATAAACTGTCACACTGCAGACATCGTAGCGATATGACTGAAAAATTGTTAAAGCTACGTTAAAAATCTAAATCACACACACACACACTTAGACATGTAGAAGAGGAGTGCAAGTTGTTGTCAGAAAGAAAGAGAACGAAAACACAGGGTTCTATATTATTAACTTGTTGGATGAGATTGTAAAATTAAATGTGCATACACCAGCCTACTCTTTCCGACATCGATAGAGTATAAAGGAAGATAGTGAAAAGACAGAATTTCCTAGGTCATGCGTGCAAATGTTACAAAGTCACAGTATAAGAGTACATAATAAAAACAAAGACAAACGTAGTGTTTGATGCTGGCCACTTTCGTGACTCTGTATTGAACATAAATGATATTAGTCAACCAAAAATTTGCTGTGTATTTACAGCATACATAACTATTTGGACAAAGTATATAGAGTAAACGTGCTAAGAAATTGAACAATGAGACATAGCGTATAATGCAGAAATTTTTTGAGGCTGCGACCGTCATAAAACAGAAATACAGCAAATAGAGCTTGCTGCATTTCTGGCAGCCACAAAAAGGCGGGAGGGGCAAAGAACAAAAATGACCAGCATCAAAGAAAATAAAATATCAATGTTGCAAAATTAAACCAATGAATTCTGTAGTGCTGGGGCAGTAGAGCACCCTCATACTCCCCGGTAGTTAGGATATATCCTGCATGTATGGAGGATTGGGAAGAAACTTTAAAAAGTATGCACTTCCTGAATGAGCTGTTGATCTTCCGGAGCTGTTAGAGTACCCCCATACGCTCCTGGCGGTCGAATAGGCAGGTAGACTCATTAGTCCGGGTCGAGTGAATGATATCCCAGCAAAGCACGGTCGATGCCCAGGAGTCTTGGTCTGTGAAACCCACGAGACCTGAAAGAGAAAGTAGCACACACAGCGGAATGGAGATCATAGAAAAAGTGATTGGAGTGTTACGAAGCTGCGACCCTTTAGCCTAACGCTATGCATTTCTTAAATGCATCTGATCTCCAGTGGCCTAATTCCCTTATTTGGTTGTCACTGAAACCTTGTCTGGCCGCCTCAGTGGAGGGCCAAATTCTGAAAACTATGGGACTTAAAATGGTTCAAGTTAAATCCACAAAAGCAAAGCACTCTTCTAAGTTCTGTACTAAATTCTACTCTGGAAACTGGTTGCCCATTTTGGTTCATAAAGTGCGGTCGTAGAGTACAAGGTATGCTTGTAAATAAGCTATCTCATATGTCGCAGGATTTTGTTGAACAGCAACATGTAATATATATGGTTGTCCCGAGCCGTGTTTGAAATGTCAAAAAGTGATTGCAAGACGCTTGTGGAAAAAAGTGACTTAAGATATTTGTATCAAATTGTCATTCTGATGTTCATTTGTTTGCACTGTAATCTCTCCTATTCTGAGAAAGGCATGGAAAGCCCATGTAAACATGGCCGAATACATGGTACGCCTGAAATGGTCTGAGATGGCATGTATCATAGAAACTGTAAATCTATCCAGTGTAAAAGTGTAATTGTCAAAAGAAACATCATGAGATTTACTTTTGTGAATGGTTTGAATGAGTCTTTGAATAAGGAATGGGAAAGAAAGGTCTGTGAAGCCGTCAAGTTTGTGCACATATCCAACTGCAGAAACAAACATTGATATCGGACATGCCGCATATTTCTTGTTGATTAAGTGCGCTATGAAAAGGGCCAAATTCGTTATTGAAAATGGGCGAGACAACTCAGTCAAGGTGTCAGATGTGAACTCTTTATGTAGCGTCCACGCCCGTTTATATGAGGTTTGTGTAGCTGGGTGTAGGATGTTTTTAAGCCAATGGTCACGCATATTCTCTAGCTGGGTAAGGTTGGATGAAGCAGAATGCGATGGGGGTGCGAGTCCGCATAGGGAGCCATGGCGTGGAAACTTGAAACCTGTTGGCGAGCAAGGGTAACGGCGAATCTGTTACGTATACCAGGTATATGTTTTGCCCTGAACAAGATATTTAATTTAATACAAGAGAGTATTGCTTAGAGGATTGGTTGTTTATGATTTCAACTAAGGCTTGGTTGTCAGTGTGGAAATAGATACATTTATTGGATAAGTGTTCTCCCCAGATCTCAGCTGCCAGAACGATGAGGTAGGATTCTAGGAGGGTTATATTTTGATACGCCCATGTCTGATCCCAAATGCCATAGAAATATTTTGTGCCTAGGATCGCACCGTATCCGACTGAGGCAGAAGCATCTGTGTACAAGTCCAACGTGTCGGAAGTCATCCAAATGTCAGGTAAGAATACAGATCTACCGTTGAAACCGGTTAAAAAGTTTTGCCAGGCCCTTAAATCTTCTTTTACCTCTTTTGTTAGTCTAATATGGTGATGCGTATTTGAGATGCCAATTGTCAAGTTGATGAGTGGACAAAGAAAAGCTCGTCCCTGCAAAACTACTGCGCAAGCAAAGTTAATAGTACCTATAATGGATTGCAACACCTTGAGAGTAATTTTATTTCGAGCCAGATATAAATGTATGAGTTTATTACATTTTTCTAGTTTGTCCGTGGGAAGGCGAACCTCCATTCTCACGGAATCCAATTCGTATCCGCGGCACGTGATGGTTGTTGACGGGGAAAATGTTTAACCGCAGCCATAGGAACGCCGATGTCGGCACATACAGTCAGGAAGCGATCAAGTTTATGCTGGCATTGGACACGAGTTGCATCTAGTATAAAAAAATCGTCTAAAATATGTGTCACGTGCGTTATAAATAACTTTGTGTTCGCCTTCCATTGAAGAGAGTTGCTAAAGGTCTCAAATATCTGGCAACTGGAACTACAACCCATTGGAAAGCATTTGTCAAAATAGTACCTGTTCCGCCACAAAAAGCCCAAACAACGATATTACATGGGACAAATAGGAAGAATGCGGAAAGCATTTGATATGTCTGTTTTTGCCATAAAACACCCCATACCCAGATGTTTTATACATGTGATGGCATGATCAATGCCTTCGTAATGTACTGCTGATTGTTGAGTTGGAATTCCATCGTTAACCGAATCGCCCGGTGGGAAGGAAAGGTGATGATTTAGTCTGAAAGACCCAGGAATTTTCTTTTCGACTAGATCCAGGGGCGACATGTGTAAATTAGGAAATGGGTTTATACGAAAAAGGCCCTGCAAAGCGACCCGCTGACAGTTATTTCTGTATCTTTTCTTCAGTAATATGGGCATTAGTTTGAGCTGATTTCAGATAATTACATACGTGTGTTTGCAATGTCCCCTTAAACCCCACATATAAAATCTTTCGAAAACCTAAAAGCAGGTATTCCTTTTTGGCAGGATCGAAATCGAGTAGCTAATATTGCAGACGGTCAATTCTGACCTGAGTAGGCAAAGGATCAGCACTATTTACCGACAGGATTCTTGGTCGGGTTAGTGATTCGGGGTTGTTCGGATCGTTGAAAACGAAAATAAAAAGCTGGTTGTTAGGTCGTTGCGGTTGCTGGCTGTATTGTGGCAATACCTTAAAGGGCAGAGAATTTGGTTTGGGACAGCGAATGAATGAGTGTCCCAATAAATAAAGGAAGAACTTGAGTTGAAAAGAGCATGAAAATCCCGATGAACAGCGACCGCTTTTGTGGTAACTAAAACAGACACCCTTCGGATACTTTATGTTTCTAATTTGTGAGGGATAGTTTTGTGTGTAGTTGTTATGACCCGACTCTAGCACAGCCTTCATTACATGTACAGGTTTAGATGCGTTTTAATCCATTTAGCTTTCCCCTTTGCAACCAATTGTCTAAAGTTTTCATCATAGTACCTCCAAGCAGCGCGTCTCTCAAGTTTAAGGACAGTTTTCATGTGTTGGGGAAGAGAGGTACTAACCACGGGATATGTTTCATATAGGACACTAGTGAATCTGCTCCAAGCGAGAATCCACTGTCCTATTGTGAATTGGACGTTCCTATATTTTGGGACAATGCTAAGTCTTGACCAGTACTGTACGTATCTAACTGAAATTTGAAACCCGCATCTTGCGAGTTATTCAGGAGGGTAGAAAAATCAATGTGTGAGCCCGCCCATATGTTTGCCTTAAGTTTATCAGGGATTAGAGAGGATGGTGTGACCGACAAGGTTAAAAAATGTGATTGTGAAAGCCCCCACGGAGGTACAAACGATTTGGACAACGTTACCTGTATCCACAACTGTACCTGTAACTGAAGCCGTGATTTCCCCAATGGCGGGGGAGACCATGGATGCTGCTGGTGTGTTGTCTGTTGCTACGGAGGTTTCCAAGTTGAAACCCGGTTTGTGGACAATTTTTGCCGTGGATGGACTGAGCATAGCTACCAGCTGATCAAATTTGTTATGGATCTCCTGTGTCACTTGGGTGGTAAGCCTGTCGGAGACCTCTTGGGTTATAATATTAAGAAGATGGGGGCTATCCAAGCCCCTTCGCTGGATGTTCCAGGTTGAATGTTGGCGGCAGTTGGTGTTGACAAAGGTGCCTTCTTTTTGGGCCTCTTCACCGCTTCATGGAATTTGGACCTTGGTGGTCTAGCTGTCTTCACTGCCATTTGAGACGCCGCCGCAGCTTTCTTTTTAAGGGGCATTTTCTGTAAGGAATGCCATAAAAAGTTAATAATTACATCAATGTCAGTGTATTACTACGAAGCAATCGTTGCAAATGCATAACCCGTATTGTAATATTATGAACATCACTGTTCACTGCAGTGAGATGAAGCATGAGCTCAGTAATAGGAAGAAAATGAAAATAGAAACAAAATTTGACCATTATGAAAATGATGGGTCATTGTTTTGAGGTGCGGAATTCAGCATAAAACCAGTGCCAACTGATAATTACAACAGGTCCGGGGGTCTAAACGATTTGGGCAACACATAGCCCATTGACATGGAGCGAAGTGACGGAAGCATAAAGCATAAGCATAAATGACTAATCAAGTGCCAAGCAGTGAGGTGCAGAACCCAAGTAAGCCAAGTATGAAACTCGACGCAAACGTAAAATGTACGAACCAACAAGTAAACACACAGGCCAGTAATAAGGAATCAACTGATAATCATAAAATCCAGTGGTGCAGAACCAACTGGTAAACACACATGCCAGTGATAAGGAATCAACTGGTAATCATAAAATCTAGTGGTACGGAACCAACTGGTAAACACAAAGCCCCGTAGCACGGAACAAAGTAGGAACTGCACAGTCCAGTGGTACGGAACCAAGTGGTAAACACACAAGCCAGTGATACGGAATCAACTAGTAATCATAAAATCCATTGGTATGGAACCAACTGGTAAACACAAAGTCCAGTAGCACGGAACAAAGTAGGAAATGCACATTCCAGTGGTACGGAACCAACTGGTAAACACACAGACCAGTGATACGGAATAAACAGGTAATCATAAATTCCACTGGTAAGCAACTAACTGGGAAACAGAAAGTTAACATAAAATCCAGTGGTACGGAACCAGCTGGCTAACACACAACCCAGTGGTACGGAACCAGATGGAAATACAAGATAGTGGTACGGAACCAATTGAAAGAAAACAACATGGAGTCACTTGCAAATCCTGTTCGAAAGTATTTTAACAGTGTAACATGGACAAAAGACTGACAAAGCAGTTTTAGGCACATATGTTCATGAGATGAACTTATACAATAGACGATGGGAAGTATATCTACATATAACTTAATGGTTCTCTGGTTTAATTTTGCGTACGACAGAGAGATCGAAACTGATAATCTTGTCGACTATCCTGCCCCCATGCATATAAAATTTAAAATAAGCCTAATATTGAAATCGGAGCGCAAACGATCGTCTATTTCTGATTTCAAAATGACGCTGCAATCTTTTACAGATGGAATGATCCAGTGCGAGTGTGATGAAATGTATAACAAAAGATAGGTTAGCAGAAATGATGGAATGGAAACAAGTTAATGTAAGTAATTACTTAACTTTAAGGACGATTTATCTGGGTCGAAATTTCAGGAAACGAGGAAGATCTAACAGCGTCCGCACCCCAGAATGAAATTGGCTCAACTCACGCCAAAGTCCTTAGCAGAGAGAATCCCTCCGCACGCAGCCGGTGCGAAAGCATTGCGATTGGCTGGGCAGAACACGTGATAAAAAGCTTTAAATATATTGGCCCTTGACAGCGCGTTACCCGACGAAACTGGCGGGAAATTGTAGACTCAATCACACCTCCCATAAATGTCCTTACGCGAGCGTAAATCGTTGTATATATATATATATATATATATATATTGTATCCCTCTCTCGGTTTTTAGAACTTGCCAGTGGGCTAATGCCTTGCAAATCTGAGGTTGTCTGGGGAGTTGAGGAAGTCGATATATAAATCCCTGAATGTATTTATGTATGTAAACCTATACATGGCTCCATATACAGATGTTGTAAGTAGGCAGGTATGTGGGAATGTTGTATGTATTTTGTATTTTAAAAAGTGAACGTATATCTCTGTCGGTACGTATGCAGGTACGTAAGTATGTTATATGTATTTATAAATGCATGTACAATGGTTCTATCTATCTATCTATCAATATATATAGAGTGTGCATGTGTGAAGATGTAAGTATGCATTAATTTACACATAAGTATATATGTATGTGTATTCGTATCTACGCCTGCTAAAGATACGATGACGCTACTGTGTTTCCAAATTATTTATACACTTTGTGGCTTAGATTTAACTACACAGTAACACAGCTGAACAGCATCCTGTATCATGAGACATTCTATGCGATATTTCGAATCCGAGGGGTTTGCGTTGCCAGGAATTTCTTTAATTGCACCGGACAAGGGACGAGTGCTTACCGGACATTGGACGGTTCCTGCAATAACCTTTTACATCCAGAGTGGGGGATGGCCTTTAGGCCACAGCGTCGCCTTCTAAGCCCAGTATATGATGGTAATAATCTGTAGCTACTAATGTTTATACTGTCTGTCTGTCTTTCTTGACGTGTTTATCTGCTTTATTTTGCTTTTCTCTTTAACTATCTGGCATCTCTCATTTTTGTATCCTTTCATTTTATATCGTTTTCTGTCTGTCCATCTTTGCATGTATCTGTCTATTATAAACTGTGATATGATATTGAAATATAACTTCATTGTTTTCAGGATTTCTAGCAAAAACAAAACAAACTACCAATTAGATATGTTCAAGTTGTAGGACCAGTTAAGACTGCATCGGGTAATAAGAAATTGTGAAGTATTTCTGCTACGGAATTACATGAATTAATTGTTGAAGTATTAATACGTAATTTTCACTTAACAGATGGATTACTGAGTCCGCGAAACCGTACTACGAGCGGAAAGGGAACTCTGCCCAATCCAAGAACCATCAGTAACGTAATTCACGCTAACAAAGGCATTTCAACGACTTTAGATGCAAGGGCCTCGCTGCATATTTTCCAGTGGGGACAGTTTCTAGACCATGACCTTATCTCTACTCCAGTCTTCACAGGTTATACCTTATTAATTAATTAATTAAATAATTCTTAGATCCACTCATATTCTATTTGTATTTCACATGCCTGTTGGCCTATGCTTTATTCCACATAAAATTGCATCTGTCCGTCTGTTAGATCGTAACTTTTCAACGCATTCATTTAGGTTGTGATTGCTAGTTTTATCTGTATTGGGACTGCGTACCTCACTATTTAAGAATGTAATCTCTATATTGATTTTGTCGGATTAAAGATGATTATGTTTCCCTTACGAATGGTCTAAGTAATCTAAACTTCTTGAAGCTTAGCTGGTTGCTATGCATGTTGGGTTGCTTGACATGAAGCCATTTTAAAAAACATCTTTTGCAAACCGTACCCATTCACCTAATGTCAGTAACATCGGTTTTGAATGTTGATTAAGAAGTTAAAACATAAAATAAAATACCCGCATAGTACAAATATGAGATTCCTCAAATATATCGAGAGGACTGTAATATGCCGAGTAATTGTTTCTCATTGTGAAATTTATCAAGTCGCACCGGACGTCTGAACTTCAAGTCGCAAAAGTGAATATCAGATTCACAGGTTTTGTCGCATTTAACACGTTCATAGCATTTAGTCAAATGTTCTAAAGCGATCTCCTTTACCGATTGTTGCCATCTCACCTCTGTCTGCATGGATTCCAGTCTCAGTCTCGGCCAATGTGGGTATGTGAGAAAGCTGGCAACTATCTTCCAATGTATCGGTGGCTCTATTTCCTGCGTTCTTCACTTAGTTGTTATACTGTCCATCATTTATAGCCTATCTTGTGCTGACAAGTGGCGTTAAACCGACAACAACACATCAGTCTTCACAAGATAAAACTGTATAAACACACTAATGTTTCTTTGTTAATAATAACTGTTATGCAATACTCTGTGACAACACGTAACGTCAGGACGATGACATAAACTGAGTTAATAGTCATGGTATACGTCATCTGCGATATTATTAAGTCATTAATACGAGCGTACATTATTACAGAGAGTATTAAAGAATGTGTAGCAAAATATCCTGATTGTTCTAGCACAGCTTTAGAAAACAAGGGAAATGAGGAAGATTGTAAACATGTTAACCTTAGTTTTTGGAGAACGTTCAACTTTGCATCAGTTAGCCAGAAAGTCCAAAATTAGCACTTTGAAATTTTCCAAAGCATGTCGTTTTCGTTTACCTTTTTGCAGCAGTGTGTTTTGTCTTGATAAATAACAGTACTTAGACCCAGAGCATATAGGAAGTCTCTGAGGCTAAACGGGTTGAAGAGGTCTTACGAATGAAAATTTAAGTACATTACGAGAATAAAAGACTTGAAATTCGTTGTCTGTATGCTTATTTAACAATTTCTGTGATTGAGATCCTAAAATTTGTTTTAAACTGTATACGTCACTTAAAAACTTCTAGTATAGACAGAATGGATATTGCACAGGTTCCTGGCTTCTTGCTAAAACGTGTGAAAATTAGGGTATTGTCAGAGTTCACAACAGACGAAAAGTCAGCCTTATGCCTTCCAACGAAGAAAAAAGGCAAAACTAAGAACGCAAGCATAATAATTCATGCATCCACTTTGGACTTTCATTTTGACTATGTCCTGACGTTTTCTCAAACATCTGGATGATTTTACAGTTGATATGATCCTATTCGTGTGGATCTGACACCCTACGGTTACTCCATTAGGTCGTACCCACGCCATTTCCACGGAGGACTAATTGCTGTCATTGCAAAGAACTCTGTAATAACTGTCTTAACTAATCTGCAGCTTTTAATTTCGAACATGCATTGTTTGAACTGGTCCAAATCTAGCTCATAATGGAAGAAGGATCAGTTCGTTTTATCAGTCTTTACCGCTTTCATGCTAGTTGAAAATGCTTGCTGACTCAATCTGTAGTTTTGGATCAATATCCTAACCTCCTTGAGAATATAGTTTCGATATGAAGTAATTTGATTTTCCTTGGAGATTTCAACTTTCACTTTGCCTGTCCTGGAAATCCATATACATAAGACCTAGACTCAATTCACATTTTCAAGCTCAAAGAGGTCATTTAGCCAGCCTATAAACATGGCCACATTATTGAATGGAGTCCTCATAGACATGAGATAATCTAGAGCTTTCACTGGTGGACCATGAACGTGTTCCCACCTGTCTTACAATTCACACGCAGATCTATCAAACTGTATAAAAAGACTGTCATCAACTTATGTAGCAAAATCAGCATACTAGAATAATAAAATCACTGAAAGTTCAATCTGCAAAGGGATCTTCGAGATTAGGGACAAGGTTTTGTCAAGTAATAGTGTACGTCACTTCTAACAATCTTCTCTCCAGTCGACCTGAACTCCATTCGACCTGAACTAAAAGATCTGTTTGGAAATTTCTTCCACGACAAAGTTCAATTCGTTGGAGATAAACTTGACAACAAAATTTCCATTAACCAGTCATGACCACACAAATGTGATACAGGATAAACACGGTAACTTTTAACAGCTCTGAACCGGTTTCTATGGATTTGGTACATACAAGTTTAATGAAGGACACCCCTAAGACAAGTGAATTCGATCCAATTCCACCATCACTGCTGCTTGAACGCTTAGATTCAATAGTGTCTTCACTAACCGATGTTATCAATATGTCTCTCTCATACTCGGAGTTTCCATCAGTTTTCAAAACTGCTATTTTAAAGCCTCTTCTGAAGAAATAGACACTTGATTCGAATGATTTAAAGAGCTACAACCCCATTTCTAATCTTTCATGTATGCCACAACAAAATCTTAGAAAACGTTGTTCTGTCACAACGTTTAGCTCATCTGAATTCAAACGATCTTTTAGCAATGAATAGAGTTCCTATGGCCCTGAACATAGTATTCAAACTGTCATTCTGACAGTAGTGAACAACCTCTTTTCTGCTTTGGATACTGTCCTTACTCTTCTTGACTTGTCTGCGGCATTTGACAGTATATGCCATTACAAACTGCGTCATCATTTGCAGCATATATTGGGTCATTATGATAAAGTTTTATGATTTTGCAAGCCCCGTTTAGTGAACAGGACACAAATGTCGTCCGTGAATAGAAAACAGTCCAGCTCGGTTGATCTATACTTTGGTGTTCCAAGGGTACTTGTCTCGGCCCGTTCTTTTCATCCTGTACAGTCATCCACTCTGAACTGTAGATGAATGATGACAAAACTGAGGTGATCCTGATCACCACCCAAGGACTTTCTAATTCACATCCTTTACCTCAAACAAATGCAATAAATTAAATTCACACTGTAATTACGGAACGTACGTGTCACTCCTAACGGCTCTCTCAATATTACACCAAGATGTAGCTAAGACTTATCAGGTCCATTCGCAAGTTTTTTCCGTTGATACCACTACAAAAGTCGCGTGTTCCATAGTACGTTCAGTACCGGACTATTCTAATTCACTCCTATCTTGCTCGTCACGGTATCTGCTACAGAATCTTCAACAAGTTCAAAATATTACAGATCGGATCCTCGTTAGAGTACATAAAACTAGTGACACCTCTCCTTGCTCTGTATCCTTCAGTAGCTACCTGTCCGATCTAGAAGCAACCACACATTCTGTTCATTCTGCTACATTTATCTGACTGTCTCCAGTCTTCTATACCTATCTGACCTCAACCTGTGTAAGTTCCATGTAGCAATTTAAGCTCCTCTTCCGACACTCTATACTCATTCTTCTCACTGTAGAAACGAAGTCATACGCACACCGTTCTTTAGCGTATTGGGGAACTGCGAGAAGAAATTGCTCCTAGTTCTTAGAGACACGGACAACGTAAATTTATTCGAGTTCAAATGCACCTACTTTGACTACAAGAGAGTCTTCAAGAATTAATCATGATGACTTACTTAATTATTGTTAGCATGCGTTTTGTTCTGTAATTGCATGTTGCTTGTTTTGTAATCTTGTTGTTGTGAATTGTATAGGATATTGAATACAGTAAAGCAGTTAGAACCTCTGACGATTATAAGCTCTACTATGTCCACACTGTTATTATTATTATTATTATTATTATTATTATTATTATTATTATTATTAATTCAAAACATTAGTTCTAAACCTTATGAAGCATCGAACATTTTCTGATACAGAACGAATGGCTATTGCACAGTTTCCTGGCTGGCTGTAAAAATGTTTGAAAATTACGTCAGTTGTAATTATTTAATCAATTTGACAAGCTTTATTGAGGCTGAGAATGTAAATTGCTGGAAAAGATTTTTCCAGTGCTAAAAGTAATGTAACTTTTTGAGTGATGTAGAGAATGGGAACTAGTAAATAAGAGATTTGTTTCTGTGTTTTAATAATTATCATTGTTTACAATTTTGTATATTCTCCCTTTTATATCATATAATTTGGTTATTCTATGCCTTATTTGGCTAACCGATAAAGCCTTGGTTCTTTGAAAGCTACGACAAGGGATTAAGTGATTTGTTTTTCATTGTATTTGTAGGTGTCTCAATCGCAAATGTATGTTTTCGCTTTAACACAACATGTTTGACCTTTTCTTTTTGATCGAAGTTCACTTCAATATATTGACCAATGTTTCTATTTTAAAATGGTATGGAGAAAATGCGCATTGAAGCGTGACAGACCAATACATTTATCGTAGATTTACAAATAAATCACATTTGATATGTATCGATTCATGAAAAGTAGCAGAAATTACTAAAACAGGGTGAGTACTAGGATATAGTTTATGTCCTTGAAGAGTATCTTACTGTTCAAATTATAAACAATATTAATCTTTTTCTCCACATCCAGTAGGAAAACAAATATAATTCTTTTATAGTGCACGGTGCACAATAATTACGCTATATTTGAAGCACTCAGCTGACCTTGTTATTATTATTATTATTATTATTATTATTGTAGATACATACCAAGCACAAGCATCATCCAAGTTATTTAAGTACTATCGTACCGACTCTTGCTCTCTAAAGTATTTAGACAATTTAGACATATAATTGAAAGTCTCAGCTTTGTTTGTTTCGATTTCAGTCTTCTTTAGAATTTTTCTGTGATGCCTTACACCCTTTTGGGTCTTTCTAAGATCTGCGTGGTCAAATTAATTTTAACAGTTAGTCGTTTTCTGTTATGATAAACCAATAGATATTGCTTCTCCAATAATGCTCGATACTGCAGTCAGACTATTTAACTGTAACCAACTTGTATACTGCTAATATTTTAAAATATCCAGCCAGGATGTATTCTTTTTTGTCTTTCTAGCTCTAGTGCTGTGTAATAATTTTTGTCTCAAATACCAGACAAAAATATTTTACCTGTGTATAATGTTAGCTTTAATGTCATAATGCTTTACTAATATTTATATTCAGCAAAACGTGACTAAGCTTAGTTAAACAGATAAATAGTAACTAATGTCTGCCTTGCTGTATCAGACTAGAAATGTCTAACAATCCTATCGTAATTATATTTTGATAGAAACTTCTAGTTCCGGTGTTGGTGAATTTAAAACAATTGAAATTGCATCCGTTTATTCTTAACTGAACACCATCTGGATATATCTGATTTGGATAAAGTCGAAAATCGTTCAGGTATATACATCCAGGCATTATTGTGCTTTTTGTGTCAAAATCACGTTTGTTATTTGTAAACGTATATTTTCATTGATACATTACTTTCGGCCAGTGACACACCTTTTCTGCTCCTGTCTGTTTACAATTTAGTATTGATTCTATCCATATTCCCCTTTATTTTTCTGAATGATACTACATTCCGTTTTGCAAATCAGATTAATTTATTCTCATGCATATCATGTTTGATTTATCGCATCAGTACTAATTTGTACTCGGATAATTATTAACCAGCTTTTAGTCGTCACCTTAATCTCTTACGTCTATATCTGATTGTTCATACTAAGCGGGTAACACGTTCTTAAATTGTTGAAGAGTAACATCTTCTATAACTTTGATGTGTAATATTTATAAAATGTCATGGCATGCATCTTCTAGTTTAGGTCAGGAACTTTTATGTTTAAGGCATTGATCACCTTTCAGTATATCAGCTCTTGATCGTTTTGTTGTATGTCTCGGCTCCATCATTTCTCTTACTCTGTGCTATGTTTGGATGGCAGAATAATCTTCTGTCTCCACAGGTATAATGCATCGAAACATTTTTATTTCTCTCACATTACCACAATCTGCCTTTGTAGATACAATATTTATTAGTTCATTTATTAACACTCTGTTTGATAGCTGTTAATTTACTTTCTGCTTTCTGTTTCCATGTTTTAATAGTCCACATAGTTTTATCCTCCAAAGTCGTGAGTACCAGCAGGTCTTTGCATATACTATCTGCTGCAACAGTTAATTGCTTCACTTATATTGGATCGTTTCCATGCTCACTCACTGCAGTCTCCCCTATGAAGACTTAGATTAATAACTTACTCGAACATTTCAAACGACATGATGTCGATGACTCTGTTGAGTAAAGTTAATCTTTATTTTAACCTGCTGAAGCAGATACTCAGAATGGCTACACCTTTCAAATATTAGACACTTTACAAGTATGCATGAAGATAGGTGCATTGAAATTCGTGGATGTGTGCAGTTTCAAGAGTCAGATTTGTTTTCGTGATTTGTATACAATTCAGCATCGGTATTATGAATTCTTATGAATGGTTTGTATATTGTCTAGTGAGTTCATCTCTATACGAATCACCCCGCTCGTACGATGCTGCTTTCACTGGTTATTGTCGCCCTGGCACATATAGCCTTAGGCACGCATCCGCTATCTCGTTCTGATTTTATCTCTCTCTCTCTTGTCCACCTTCCATTTATTTTGCAAGAATATTTGGAAACAAAACTGTACAAGTTATTGGAAAGTGTATTTATATATCATTATGCTAAGACAAAATGTCCTTACTGTACACTCTTTAAATATTACTTTGAATAGTGAAACATCATTTGAAATCTAATTGATGAAATGTAAGGAATGAATTTCTAGTTATCTTTTTAATGTAATGAGGTAAAATACACATCTTTGCTTAATCGAAAGCGAAGAGAAAACATAAATCTTGCAAAAGCAAAAGCACAACAAGGCATTAGAAAGGATGAGAGGAACATAAAGAACATCGCATAGAATATTGAAAACAATGAACGAGGAAAACCGAACGTATATGGAAGAATACCAGAGACATAAAATGCTGCAATAATGATACATTTAGATTAATTGCCAATACAATAAGTCCACTTTTACACGCATTAAGATAAAACATGAAATCAGAGTACACGCTGAAAATGTAAGTTATTCTATACATTGATTACTGCTGCAAATATATAATTTTGGAAACTGATCTTAATATTTATCTTTTCATTCCATGTACATATTTGATTCAACTCATGATAAATAAAAAGGAAAATAGTTTCACTGATCAGAAACTAGATACACGATACCAAGCTGAAACATTTGAAACAATGATTAAATGCCTTCTTGTAAAGAGACATACTGATAGAACCTTCGAATTATTGAATTATTAATGGTTTCTAATATCATCCATGGCTGAGCAATATTGTTCCGTCTGTTGTTAGGAGCAACCGCAACGTATGATACAAAGACTGTCGTACAATTAGTCCTTACCAAATAAATGTAGTTAAGAACACCAAGGCATTAAGAACAAATGTCCATTAAAAATATTACAACTTTTCAGTACTAGTTAATCCTCCTTACGTTGTATTGCTTTTGGAATGACACATATCTGATGAAGTATCTACTGTTTCTACTAGATTACCATTACCGTTTGGTTCATCTTGCAAACTGTCAAAGTTGCCAATTGGAATAACCTGACGATCACTAAGCTCAAGGCTAAAAAAAACCATAGTACAATGCTTTGGAAATCTGACTAGCTGTACCATGAACAATTATATATCGTCTTGAATTGCTTCCATTCATCGTGTAAAGCTCTCTCGAGTCAGGATTTTTCCAGTTAGTTTTTTGTCGGATCTAACTGTAATGTCTATGTGTCAGCCATAGTTTGTACCTTTAAATTCCTTCTGTTATTGTTTATACTATGTTTTCAAAACGTCCCATCATTTTTATACAAAAATCCCATTTTTTTCCTTTTCACCCCTATCCATTTATGAACGACGCAATCGTTTCTAATTAGATTAAAAACTGACGATAGATGGTGGTGGTGTTTTTAAATAAAATAATTTGTGTTTTTTCTAAGAAGATGAAGGTTCTTATGCGCTGTAAATATTGGATCAAAAATGCATACTGTATATATTTTAACATTCAACAGGGCAAATACTGATAATGGCTTTTGACAGTCAGGGTCTTCACCAATTTGAAAGTGGGCACAAAATTACAGGAAAAATGTATATGAAATCGGAGGAATAACTCGGAACTTCTTATGACATAGTAGCACTGATATGTGTAAGTAGATATAGAGAATACACGTTTTGCGTTGTTTAAGCTGAGAAAATTTTAAATCTCGACGAAGATCAGATAAAGCTATTTAAATTATACGCCCACAAAAATAGAGAAACAATAATGGCAGTAACACTTTTAGGACCCCATTTAATAGGAAACAAACAAACCAAATAAACATTTGTACTAAAGAATTAAATGTTGAGAATTTTGCAAACCAATATCTCGTACGTTTTTCTACCATAACAAAAGACCTTCAGGACGTCTAAAATAGACGTGTATATTAAAGATCTAGAGAACCTGTGCAATGTACAACAAAAAGCTAAAATATAACTGAACACATCAGTTGAACAAAGTAAGCTAACTGAAGTACTCGAATAAATAGGGCAATTAATATCAATGAAACCAATGTCCAAGAGGCAAGAATATTGATCAGATGGTTATTATGAAAATAATTAAGTTACCTGCGTTAAGCGTATTATTCACTACACAAGATAAACAGTTTATGTAAATGCTACAAAAGATGTCTAAATCAAACATCAAATGTGTGATATCTACTGCCGGAACGTATGAAAAGCAATAAAAAGCAACAAAAAAAGTGAAATGAAGAAAAGCAACAAACATCCCCCACAAAACATCCCATATAAGAAATAGAAGCAAATAAAAAAGAGTTCTAAATGGAGTGGTACGGATTGCTGTATTTAAAGGAACAGAAGGTAAGATGTTTGCAAGCAAAGTGTGGAATTAGTTGAACACCTAACAGATTTGATGTATATTTAGAAAAAACATTGAAACATCACATTTATCATTATGATAAAGATTGCAACAACTGGAATAAACGTTGCTGGTTGTTTCATTAATAAAATGAAAAGGACGCATGGAACATTGATGCATATTAATCTGAGATAGCCAGAAATGCAGAATCACATATATCCATGTTTATTGATGGCGAGCTGACTTTGTAAAGGACCAGGACATGTTGTACGTTCTTTTGTCATTATTATGTTTGTTGTTTATACTTTGATTAAAGGCGTAAATGAACTGTGTAATTCTTTATTGTATTCCTAGATTTTACCGTTTCCTTGATAGGAAAGGTATGTGTTGTAAATGAATCATTTGATAGGCAAATGAATAGGTTGATCCGTACATTCTATGTGCTTTCTTGCTCGTTTGCTTTGTTAGCTGTCATCTTTATTGAAATGTGATTAGTGTTCTTGTATACCTATATTAGCTATGGCAAAGTGTCAACTCATTTTCCGGTTTAATGGTGGCAGAAATAAACCTTCTATGATTAAAGTTCTCTTCAAACGATGACTTCATATGCTTTTGTATCTGAGGACGTTAGGAAGAATTCACTGCTTCCCGTTTTTCGGCGGCTCCTTGACTTTATTTTAGTAATATTTTCCTTCATTAAACATTATCTTTTCAGATTATCGTTCCTTAAATGTTATTCTAAAAGCATTGCGTTGTTTTGTTTTAAGCAAGTCTGCGAAAACGTCTTTTGAGAAAATCCCATTACTGCCAATATGGATTTGTCTCCACTGTTGGCCTTTACATATAATTGGAGTGCTCTTTCTGCCTGCATCTTGTCATCCAGAATACTCATATAAACGCCTTTGTAGCGAAATTTTTTTTTCCCCAAGCATGGAGACTTAGACTATAGGTTAACCATTTTCTGAATTCAGTTTATAATAGTTATTTTTTTCTCCTTTGTATTTTACTGCTACAATATACTGATATGTGTTTAAGTAAGTAACTGGGAAAATACGAACGATGATTTCGGAAGATGCATATGCCAGTTTAAGAGATGCCCATACTTACAGATCATACTTTACGTCTGCTAAATTGGCAATAGGCGATATCAACAAGCCAACAGAAGGCCAACATGGGAGATATATATCTTTATTACTACCAAAGCACAGCCATTTTTCAATCCTTGCAATGGTATAAAGTGTTCCAGGTTTATGTCATTGCTTTCCATTTCTAAGCTTGCCATTGCTTTAGTTGCTTCAAGTATGGAATCACCGTGTTCTATTTTTAATTGAAGATTGTTTTCGATAAAATCCCGTTTTTGTTAATTCATATGACTTCATCAGATAAAGCTTACAAGATCTTCAATTTGTTATATGGATTCTGCCTAATACCAGTTTGTTCATTTACTAACACTAACTATATAATTTAATTTTCTTCGTTTTGAACCGTTTTATATATGTTGGTACATCGTTTAACGTTATGGTGATTAAAAGCAATCTGCAGTCTGAATCTTGTTTGAAATATTGGGACGGACATTCTGTATTGTTTTAATTTTTGTCCTGAATAACGTTCGTTGATAAGACTAATATTGATTGTACATTCTTCCAATCATATTTATAACAAATACACACCATCTCAAGAAATAGTATGTTGCATCTTTCAAGCCTGCAGAGTTATATGAAATGTAGCTTTTAGCAGTTATTAATGGTGCGTTTAAAGGAAAGTATTATTCCTTCTTGAACTGATTCGCTGTGCTATTCGTTTTCAAAGTCTGGCTACTCTTGCAACTTTGTAATTTGTGAATTAATGACTTTGAGTCTCACTGGTGTAATAATTTCTTGAGTAGCATCCATTTCGAATATTGTATAATAAATTAGTCTATGATCAGATCTTTCAAACTGTGTTCTGCTGTTGGACAATTTCAGACCAGAACGGTGGAACATTGCAGTGTTGCAAATCGAGTACTCAATCCGTAATTACGTAAGTGTGTTTTAATGCTATGATTTCTTTGCTCTTAGAATGTCATCAATATATACGTATCTCATTCTGTTGATCTCTCTCTCTCTCTCTCTCTCTCTCTCTCTCTTGCTAGCCTACCTAAATCAATGCATATACACATTTATGCATGCAAATATATCTTAAGATATATAATTATTACGAGGTGTAGTAGTAAGATAGATACCTAGAAAGGCTACTGAGTTTGATATACTTTGGAAATGAGAGAGGCAGTTTACAATTAGATATTTTGTTTGGTAAGGTTTACCAAGTGTCTCCTTTCTTTGAAATTGTTCACATGTCTAGTTCATTTTAACTACAGGGACAAGTGCATTCCAATTTATGTACCAAACGGCGACGGTTTCTTTAAAAATGGCACCTGCATGAACGTGAAACGTTCCGCCCCAGCATTGAATGTGAACTGCAGTACGCTGAGTAAGTATCAAATTAATATAGCATCATAAAATCCTCGCGATAATAAAACCATGTGGAAACAGTTTTGCGAAATCAGTGGAGAAATGCTTCCTGAAAAATAGAACATAAAATAAAGTGAAATTACAACTTTTCCTGACATACTAATTTTCAGCACTGTTATGGTCGTTTCAAACCATGCAGTTTAGACCCAGCAAACAATGTTTCATCAGTGGACTCACTCGTAACCTCTTCCGCAATCAACGAAACTAAATAACCGAACAAAATGTTATTTTTTCCTCAAAAGTCTTAAAACTTATGTCCCCGAAAATAAATGACAGTATAGTAACAAGTATATTATTCGTTTTGTCGTTATTGGCCATGCTTTGGAGCCAAATATTCCCTGAATTGCTATGTTTCATCAAATTTCTCGAACACATATTGCACTTGTTTAAAAACAAAAGAATGGTTTTAACGCCAAAAAATCTTAAAACTGTAATTATTCTCCAGGAGGTAAATTAGAGGCCGCTTCTTAGATCATGTAATTTTTTGAGTGGTGGTGGGGGGAATAGGTACGTTGGAGACGCCTGCAATGGTTATTTTGTTCAAATTTGACTGTACGTTAATATAAAATCAACATTTACCAGGCAGATATATGTGATACTGCTCTGTTAGAAAAGACGAAATAATATATATATATATATATATATATATATATATATATATATATATATATATATATATATATATATATATATATATATATATATATATATATATACTCTCGAGATTTTTCTTCAGCTGGACCAAGACAGCAAGAGAACCAGATAACCTCGTACATTGATGCTTCAAATATTTATGGTTCTTCAGCGGCAGAATTATATAAGCTACGAAACCCAAGTTTGTTCTGCAATCTCTGTCTGTCTGTCTGTCTGTCTGTCTGTCTCCATAACTATTCCATCGTCACACACACACACACACACACACGCACACACGCACACACAAACAGACAATTATATATATATATATATATATATATATATATATATATATATATATATATATATATATATAATCTTTTTAAAATCTTACCCGTGCTATTGGGCAACTTATTGGCAAGATGATTGGTGGCGTTTGCCGAGGGACTTAGGTTTGAATCTCCAATGCGTATGAATCAAATTTCTCTAACCTGTATGATAATGCTATTGTTTCTTATTAATGAACGTTCTGTTAGTCTTCTCGAGCTTTCTCTTGTGGAATCGAGGGATAGCAATTTCCGTTCTGTTTCGTTCATATTTGTAATTCACTACACTGATTTCAATATATTTCTCTCTTAGGAATCCAATATAATTGTGTACAGATGACAATTAATTACTAGGCTAGGTAGATGTGTGGGAGCTTCTGCTACACACGGATGCCTATGCCACCGACGCTGTGACATCACATTTGTGTGATGTGTCATGGTCGAGATGATACAGGAGTCGGTGCTTAAAGGCACTGCGATGGTTACCGTTCACTTGTGAATCCGGGTAGAGCAGGATTACAATTCTCTAACCTGTACGATAATACTTTGTATGTATGTATGTATGTATGTATGTATGTATGTATGTATGTATGTATGTATGTATGTATGTCTTTGGTTTTCTGTTAGCTTCTGCCATTGAAAGCCTCTTACTTTTAAGACGATCGTCGAATATAAGTACCAGAAGGCCAAGCTTTTTGTCTTACTGTTCTATTTATTGTCCACTGGGCCACAATAGAGTAAAATGTATGCCCGATACTATGATGGATGTTGGGCGGAATATCCCCTCAGATGTGATTTGAATAAGATGATATTGGCTGTAATACTCACTTTTGTATGGTTCGACAACAATGATATCGGGTTATATATACACTTGGATATTGTTCACATACGATGACATTGGATGGAATATTAGTCAAATACAGTTCGAAATGAAATAAAACACTTATGATGGCAATATATATCGCAGGACAAATATCATTATCAAAAACCTAAGTAATTTCCGTATCATATATTCCAGACAAATTGCATCTGATGAAATTTTTAAGACTTTTATAGCGATATTCAATCCATATTTCCTTATCAAACACTCAGGATGTCTTCGCTGATGTCCGAGCGTTTATATTTCCAACGTGCTTCAAGTCTAACTCGTCTAAATCCCAAAACATTTGAATACTCAGAAGGCTTAAAAAGAATAGACATGCAATAAATACAAAGCTACATTCGCGTTTTATTCCAACTCAGAGGAATTTACTCCCTCGATTTGTACATTCAGCCTGATGACCTCGACCTATATCTACGTCACATCAAACATACTGGTTTAGCCAACTTGCAACACAGCAAACGTTGAAAACATTTCTCTTAGCTGATCAACCCTAAACTAAGCAGCATGTATTTGGGCTAACGAAAGCTCATTCATAAATTTTTTAAATATTACGTAAGCCGTTGAAAGGTTGTATAATTTACATTATGAAAGAATTTGTCTATTCAGTCTTGTTCAATTCTAACTTAAGATTTTCCGGAGTATATGGCTGTCTCTGTGGGAAACAACCTCCCATCTAGGGATGACAATTCAACGTGCTCTTTGACGGTGGCTGGGGAGAGTTGTTCCGTTGCTGGTAAGTTTAAGGCAAACACACCTGAGTAATACGACTACCTGTTTTGAACGGTACAGACATATGTGCGGCATTGAATACCCATAAAACGTCCACCTCTATATTTTATTCTGACACCTATATGAAACGGTAAGCAGGCTCCAGGCCAGGAACGTACCGATACAGATTGATCAGTTTTATATATTCTTACTCATTCGCAGTTTTGGACAAGGTGTCAAACATGTAATTGTACTTATTCATGCTTGCACCGCTTTACCTGTGTAAAGCAAACTTTTGTGACACTCGTTTGTAAAGCTGATCCGTAAACTGGCAACTTAATGGAAACAAGTGAGTCGATTGGTAATGAGTTGTGGTCGCCAACTACAGTAAGATATTTTAAAAAAATTGAGTTTGGAGGATTCTTGAGAAAGTGACCATTTAAACCATATGTCATATTGACCAAATATCATTCCTTGAAAAACGATATGACAGACATATTGAATAGATGGAAAGTGAATATGTTTAATGAATTCTGAGCGCCTTTTGGCATAGTTTTGAAAATTTATTTTGCATCTTGCAAGTGAAATTTACAGAAACGTACATAAGAAATTACACACTGATGTTTCATGTATGAAACAATATCAAAGATCGATGTCTCATGTACGGTATTCTACCCACTATTGTTTTTTTTCCTTTAATCATATATATAATTTGAAGTTCATAGTAAGTTTAAAATATTTACAGTTATAAACTTTTCATTGTCTAGAAAACAATACATCATTTCTGACAGTGAAACCCATTACAAAAAGTATGACCATCATTCTGCTATAGGTTCGGATTATCAAGGAAATATACAATCATTTCAAGAAACACTTAAACGACGAAAACGTCAAACTAACTAGCAAGGCGAAATGAAAAATGTATAATAATGTCCTATATAAATGCTTTGTTATAGAATAGAAGCTAGTGAATTTGCCTTACCGTGCAACTCAACTAGGCCTGTTTTCAATTAAATGCAATGGTTTTCAATTGTGAAATGCACCGTGATTACGTTTTAGGTACAGAAAACCAACATATTTGAGGCTGAAGAAACTCACTGTGCCGTCGACACAATTTGAGCGAAAGATGCATGCGACCTCATTTAATGCATCATCGTACTGATAGTTGCACACAATATGCAATTTTTTAAACACCATTTAAAGAGCGTGCTCGAAGAGAAGCTATTTATATTTTGACTTCAAAATCCAAATTTGATGATTTTCAACCCATACGAAAAAAACAAAACAAATACCAGTATGTACTTTATGTTATTCAATATTGTCACACACACACGAATGATGATTATGTATTTGTCTTCTAATTTTGATTCCATATTGTGATGAGGCATACAACCCGAATATTTTAAATGACCATACTCTCTTTCGCAGGTGACTCCAGAGTGAATGTTGTACCCAGCCTCGGTTCCTACCACACACTATTTGTACAGGAACACAACCGTATTGTAAATCTTCTTAAAGGACAAGGATGGAACAACTCAGAGGAATTATTCAATGAGGCCAGGAAAATAAATATCGCCCAGATTCAGCACATTACATACACTCAGTTTCTTGCCTGGCTCCTATCAGGTGACGTCATGATAAAAAATGACCTCAATAGGGCTGGTGCAGGGAAATTCTCTACCGGCTATAACTCTACAATAAATAGTGATATTGCCAATGAGTTTGGAATAGCGTTCAGGTAAATAGTTGTTCTGCTATGATTATTTCTAATATGAATGCAGTTTTAATGTTTATTTTGTTTAAACTGGTTTGAGATAATTTTTCTGCCCAGTCTTTCCAATTATATATATATATATATATATATATATATATATATATATATATATATATATATATATATGTATATATATATATATATATATATATGGATGACATACCACACGGACCGTCCCTGTGGCCTAGTGGTTAGAGAGTCCGTCTCGGATGAGGAAGGTCGCGTGTTCGAACCCTGCCCGAGTCATACCAAAGACTTATGAAATGGTACTGACAGGTGCATCGCTTTACTCTCAGCATTAAGAGTCAGTGTTAGGATTGATCGGCCTGGTGTCAGGATAATGTAACTGGGTAGGACATCATGCTACGTGTCTGCAGCGTGATGTCCTAGTGCTAGGCATCACATTAAACTGTTACATTGCAGACATCGTAGCGATATGACTGAAAAAATTGTTAATGCTATTTTAAAAATCAAAATCTCTCTCTCTCATACACACATACCACACGACGAAAAACTAAAAGCATGATCTTTAGGAATATCTGGCTTGCAAATAGATAGATACATGGAAATAAACAAAAGGACTAGTAAAGAAAGGACGGATAGTGATTTCAACATGCATTGGGTCTTCTGTTGAAATGTGTTTCTTCGTTCATTTGTTTTGGAAAAGAGAACTATTAGACCTTTTCCTAATTGTTAAGACTCACTACAACAGTCATCATTTGTTTTGACATGACATCATCTCGTTATTCACGGCAGTCAACCAGTTTATGCTACAATAGCCTGTTATTAATTGCAACAAATAACAATTCTTTGCTGCTCCATACCACACTGCGCACAAGACTTAATGACCTGCAAATAGATTCATGTTTTCTCAAATTGTAAACGGATGGGACACAGGTTCATAGATGGTCGGCGTAGAACGGGACGTAAAATCCCAGGTATCTCCTTTTCGTCCTTTTCTTCACAGAAATGTGAAAAGACGACCGTTAATTTCGAATACTTAATTAAAATTCATCTTAACTCCTCTAGATTGAAGGCCGAACAACCAATGAGCATTGACGTATTCAATGCAGTAGGACCACTGGAAAAGGCGAACATAAATTGTTTGCTTTATCAACGGTCAGGATATCGAGGTCTTTTTCTAATAGAAACATGGTCTAATGAATCAGGCGACGAACTAATGTGTGTGGATCTAACACCCTCTGGTTACTCCATAAAGTCATTCCCACGCCACTCCTGTGGTGATAGAATTGCTGTCATCGCAAAGAACTTTAGAGTGAACCGTCTTACCTCTACCGCAGTTTCGATCGCACATCGTTTGAACTGGTACAAACCTTACTCACGCCCTCCCTGTAGTAAAAAGAATAAGCTGACTAAATGTCTCTTTTTGGAACAACTTCTTAACCTCCTGGAGCATGGCAATCCGATATGTGGTAATCTGATTTTCCTTGGAGATTTCAACTTTCACTTTTGCTATCCTGGAAATCCATACACATAAAAAAATTCTAGATTCCATTCACATTTTAATCCTCAGTCAGTTAGTCATCCTGCCGATAAGTATGGTCACATTTTAGACTGGATTCTTCATAGACCTGATGATAATATTCTACGGTCTTCATTGATGTCCCATTAACACATATGCGTCTTACGCCATTTCGACGTATCAGTCCCTAACATTCCTTCTCTGTTTGCTACTAAGAGAAGCCTCTGTGTGATAAATACAATCCAGCTAATGCATAGCATCCAAGCAAACTTAAAAAACTTCGATGCCTCCTACAGTAGGACAACTAGATAAATGCTAGCATTTATTGCTTGATAAGCATACTCAAGCAATCGACTGCAGAATTTCAATGCAAAACTATTCTCTATGGCTTAGCAGTGTTATGGATCAGCTTAGCGCTGCTAAAAGAGAACGCCACAGGACTGAAATAATTTTGCCTTCCACCAGCCTCGCCATTCATAAGCAGATCTGTCAAGCTACTAAGAGGGAAATCACATATTTGATGCAACCAAATAGTCCACTGCAGTACTAAGATCACTGAAAGTTTAAATTGCAAAACAGCTCCTCGAGATTATGAACAAGGATTAAATGTGAAAGATTAGATATATATAACTTCCAACAACCTACTTTCCGGCCGACGTTAAAGATTTTCATTGGCAAAGTTCAATCCATTAGATATAAGCTTGACAATACAATTTTAATTGACATATCACCACGATATAGTTTGCGATACAGAATATATACGGCAACGTTTTACAGCACTTGATTCTGTTTCTATGGATTTATTACATACAACTGCAATGAAGATCTTCCCAAAATCAATTGAACTGGATCCAGTTCTGACACCACTGCTGCTTGAGTGTTTAGATTCAATATTGCCTTCATTGACCGATGTTATCAACATGTCTCTCTCATCCAGTGAATTCCAATCGTTTTTCCAACTGCTATTGTAAACCCTCTTCTAAAGAAACATACACTTGATTATAATCAACTAGCTCTGAATCTAACCTACCGTTCATAAAAACTTGTTCTATCACAACTTGTATCTCCGAATCCAAAGAATCTCTTCAAAAATGTATTGGTCACATATAGCTCTCCGCATAATACTGACACTTACCTTCTGAGAGTTGGAAACTATCTTCTCTGTTTCGGATAGTGGAAAGATTACAGACCTCATCCTATTGACTTGTCCAATTCATCTGACACATTGGACCATGATATATTACTTCACCATCTCAAGTATGAATTAGGTATTCATGATACAGCCTTAAGATGGTCCTAATCAATCAAGAAAACACAAATTGTGTCAGTAAATGGAAAACATTCAAGCCCAGTTGCTTCAAATTTTGTGTTCCACAGGACTCTTTGTTCGGCCCAGTTCTCTTCATTATATGCGCTCAGCCTCTCCACGTTGTCATAGATCGTCATCCGGTGTCTCACCAACTGTATGCTGATGACACTTAAATATACAAATCAAACTGCCAAACTGAAGTTAAGGCTGACATTTATGGTGTAGAGAGGTGAGTTACCGATGTGAAGTAATGGTTGACATGTGAAAAGCTAAGATGAATGATGATAAAACTGAAGTCATCCTGATCACCACACAAAGACTTTCTCATTCACATCCTTTACCTCAAACAACAAATATCAGCAATACCAACATTAAATTCACACAAACAGTTCGAAACATATGTGTCACTCTTGACAGTACGGTGACATTACACGAACATGAATTGAACATATGCAAGACTGCACATCTGGAGCTGGGACGCATGAGCTTCATTTGCAATCTTCTTTCGGTTGATGCCACTAAAACGTGTGTGCTCCTTAGTACTTTCACGAGCACATCTCCCCTGGCTGTGTACCTTTCGCTAGTTACGTGTTCGATCTGGAACAAACCACAAATTCTGTTCTTTATGGACAACGTTCGTTTGTGTATCGGGGCCCAGCTATGTGGAACAAATTAACCACAGATCTTACACACACGGACACTTTGTGTCAATGTGTGCTCTTAAAACGAACCTTTCTCGAATACAAGAAAAGACTTAGAGAATTATTTATGTTTACTTCCTTAAGTATTGTCAGCATCGCAGTTTTGTTCTGTAGTTTCATGTTGCTTGTTTTGTAACCTTGAAGTTGTGCATGCGTTTGTGTTATTAATTTTGTAAAGAGCTTAGAGCTCCTGAAGTTTAATGGCCGTACTAGGCCAACATTATTGTTGTTATGGTTGTTCTTGAGGCGGATGGATAAATGGATCATCGATGGAGAGATCAAAATATGGAAGAAAACACATATGTATACATGTCCTGTTCATTTCGTTTAGAATCGGACATTCCTGGATACCGAATCTGATGAAGCTACACACAGAGAGTAATGAGACTTCAAATATCAGTGACCCGGATGTGAAACCAATCGAGAACACATATCTAAATCCACATATGCTTTATATGAGGGGAAGAACCGGGGCAACTCGATTGCTGAAATGGCTGACGGAAACAAAATGTCCTCACTCCGATAGGTGTATATATATATATATATATATATATATATATATATATATATATATATATATATATATATATATATATATATATATATATATATATATATATTCTGCATCGTGTTGTCGCTAGTACATGTTAACTCGTTATAATCATATTGAAATTCCCATGTATCTGTCTATCTTCCAAACTATATATATATATATATATATATATATATATATATATATATATATATATATATATATATATATATATATATATATTCTAGGCGTTGAGTGAGGGATGGGTGAAATAGTAAATGTGTGTGTGATGGTAGAACAAAATGTGCTGATTAGACAGAGTTCATAGATATTAGATGGAAAGGACTTGTAGATGCATACAAAAAGACAAATAAAAAACAGAAAGAACCACAAAACAGTGAAGTATGTTTGAAATTAAATAAAACAGTAGGAATGTGTACTATTCAAACAGGTGAAACTATCTCAAGAAGTTTACTTTAATATGTTAATTGCTGTTTAGTCTTAAGACGGGATATAAGACTGGGTGTTGATAAGCAATGTAGATTGAACTCAAATATATCATTCCTTTCGTGAAAACCTTGGGCTTCAGTTTGTTTTGTAATAGAAATTATGCAATAACGTTTAAAATTGCTGTTTCATTTTTTTCGTTGGCTAAAGAAGCAAAGAAACTGAATACTGCGGATTTTTGTCATCGACGTTTTTACATACTGCCGACTAATTTTTCACATCCTGCTTTAGACATTACTAATGTATGAAGCTCATTTAATTTGGGACTGGGTAATGTTGTCAGCTGTATAGCCAATAATCGGTTCAAGTTTATTTGATCCCTCTCATGTATCCGTGTTTGCACATCTCGGTGTATTTTAATGAATTTTATATATTTCGTTATATATACAGACGTACTACTAATTTAATAATATCGTGTCAGATTCCTGAAAATAACTGACTGTTCCATTAGGCTATGGCTATTGGTTGGTACGGTCAGACGGCAGGGAGGAATGTTTAGAGATGAAAACGAAAAATCGAGAAGACAACGGAATTCACTTACAAAAGACTCCTAGAGAACGCTTATTTGTTAGTTATACTATTTATTGCCTGTTTCAGCACTTTTGCTTATACGCAAGGCCTTCCGGAACAGAAAACTAGCCTATAAATCGCATATTACACTTGTGTCAATAAACGATATAAATAATTGAAGAATGAGTTCCATTGCTAGGCTCGTTTGGACAATATAGAATTTCACCAAATGGTTTCTTTCCATATATAAGGTTTTGATTTTCCCTATAAGGTCATATCTTCCAATCATAGCATATACTAGTTAGCTCACAATACGTTTTTTTCTTCTCAAACACGTTCTTGAATAAACTATCACCATGAAAACTTCATAATTGTTAAAGAGTCGTGGAAGATGGAGCGAGGAACAAGCTGTTCCTGAAGAACGGTGTAAGTTTCGACCTGGCGACCTTGAACATAAACAGGGGAAGAGATCACGGGATTCCTCCCTACTGGAGATACCGGACAGAATTATGTGGGGAATCCCTGGCTGATCCAAGCTCCTGGACATCTCTAACATGGCACGAAAACAGCACCATAGCACTGCTGAGGAGTGTCTATGAGTAAGATGAATTTTCTTTCCTGTCTTCAGTTACACACACTTACAAACACACATACGGTTAGGCCCTGTTTTCATTAAGCGCCTCATGAGTGCAGAAAGAAGCTTACATCTTTATCACTATATAAACTCAAAGAGCCTGTGTTTGGTTAAGTATGTAATTGCCAGGCATGACTAATTATTTTCGTAAGAATTGACAAGTATGTTTGCGAAGAAAAAGAAAAATACTTTTCTTTTTATGCTAACATTATGAATGGTACAGCAAAAGAAATGAGATTAACATGAAATAATTAATTCATGTTAAATTCTGTTTTTTTGAAAGCATTCTTAGATATGAGTCGACCATATATAACGAAAACATGACAAAACAAAAACAGAACTAAAACAGAATGTAACCGAAAGCATAAAGACCCCCCACCCCCACCCCCCTAAAAAAACAAGACAAAAACCAAAACAAGAAGTATTTCAATTGATCTATTAATTGAGAGACTTAGGGCAACGAAACTGAAACCATTATTTATATCCTCGTTTGTTCACCTCTGTTTTATGATGGGTGACTAGTCTTCAAAATGTGTTGTGGCAGATCTGGAAATGGGCTAGAAATAATTCATCCGGTGTTTAGACCGAAGATACCTTTTCGAGTCAAAGAAATTGCTTACGATCCTGTAATCCAGTGACGAGAATAAACAACTATGGATCATATCACCTTTAATGACAGAAATGCATCTCCGGGACTGACTGGAGAACCATGGAGGATCTAAGCACTTAGTTCCGGCCAATTATTTGTTGCGAGTATCTGTGAGACTCACTCTGATAATCTGCATCTCTCAAAACGATTCATGGTGGCAAACGTTGAGTATTTAATCTGAACTCATCTAGACGTATCGTGAGATTTGGACATCTGCAACGAGACTCAGATGCGTCAAAATCTCAAATCATACTAAGCAAAACAGAATTCTCTGTAACGTCAAGTTGATTCCTTGAAACACTTAATTCTGACTCTCGACTGCACCACTTTTCTACCTTTCGTCCATAGTCGTTTTCGGCACTTGACTCGATTGAAATATGATCACTACAAATAAGACGTCAAGAAGGTACCGATCTGCTACATATGTTTTCAGGTCGGTCAAGTAGGGGAATTCTGCATTGAGGCAATCTCCTAACAGCGCCACCACTTATCTTTCTCCTGAGACTGCCCTCAGCAGACGCTAATGAAAGAAATACAATTGGAAAGAATGAGGAAAGGTTTGAACATCTGGAAGGAAAACTTCATTATCTCTGCAAACAGAATGGGGAAAACACTTTCTAATTTTCTTTCTTTGCATGGACACAAAATGAAACCAAGTTCATAGTCTGGCCCGCAAAAAGAATTTTGCTTCATATTGTTGTTGTAACAGTGTGACATATAAGAAATTAATCTACTAGTTCATAACTGGAGAGATCATGCCCGCAATAGAACTACAAACCGATCGCTCCAGTTGTAGTTTTGCATATGCTATGTTCTTTAAACCCAAATACCTGACATTATACACTCTGACACCAAACTTCATTTGACTTTTCCGCGAAATATTTCGTCTTCATCTGGAAGGAACTAAAATAAATCTTGCACCCCACTGCTAAGTTCTATGTTCCCCATTCACTTGGTTATCAGTTAAGATTGATCATTTGCAATTCAAACTGTCCTTAATCAATTATTTTGTCCCGGAGTAAATTCAGTGAAATAACAATGCTCTATCTTGGTCTTATGTCCATGTGTACAGGCTTTTTCAGCATCTCTTGGCAACCTCTCGTGTCGGCAAGCGGATAAAGTTTTGATCTGTACATCAGATATTTCATCCAAACTACAAATCGTTGGAACTACAATGAAACACCATAATCACAAATTTCAGGATCTTTTGAGATTCCGTTTCTACATTGAAATTCGCGCAAAACCTGAAATTGGACAGTCTATTCATATCCGATATCGTAGACAAACCTAATTTGCTTACATAATCTGTAAAGATTTATTACCGAACCCGTTGGCTGCCTGGTCAAAAATATGTTATGGGTAACTAAGGGGTAGATAAAGCAATCAAAGGAGTTATGCAATCACGCGGTTGTGCAATAAAGTTTCCGTATACTGACATCTAACCCTGTACTTGTCAGCTAACAAACAGAGTCGATCTCCTGCCATGTTAACTTAAAATAGAACACATTGCTGTCATGGATCAATTTGCATCATATAAGACATTCTAGACTTGGTTTAAATTCTGTTTAAGGGACTTAATGATTATGTACAGCATGATACTATCTAAGACGTTTAGAAGTAATACGGTTTACATAACAAATTTTGGCAAACTATTGTAAGTTGCTTTGACCGTTATCATTTCTTTTGAGAGCTTTTAAATTATTTCAAGTCCATTACTTTTTAATTTTATCTTGAAGTACTATATCGTGTAATTAATTGGCAAGCTTGATCTTCATAATATTTGTTGCAATTTTTGTTGCAATTCCTTATCTTTCCATTTTTACAACCTGCTAACGTGCCTTTTACCCGTATGCATACGGATTGGTCTTGTTTTCTTGTTTTTAATAGGCTGTATATGGCGGCCATTGTATATCATGCTGGAAGCCGCGGGTAGAGCCAACACACCTCTGATAGTTAATGGCAAACGTTCGCACATATCCACGTTGGCTGAGGCGAGACTCAAACCCATACGGACAGAGATGAGATATGAGCGATCTACAACGTTGAGCAAAATAGACCACTTGGCCACCTACAACAACGTACCTAAACATTTAATAATTATGTATGTTTCTGCATAAGAAACTGGGACCTGAGGAAAAAGGAAGGATTCAATACATTCTTTCCTCGAGTAGTCAGTTTTAGCCTTAAGTTCCTCTCAAACCCAACCTACCCACTTCACCTAACCCTCCCTGCGCCTAACCTTTCTCCCCATCAACCCCCGAGAACTTATTAAATCGAATTTCTCAAACGCAAGAGCAAGACAGTAAATCATTGTGACATGATGTGTACTTTATTTGAAAAAACGTATATGGCGTGCACTAACCCATTTAAATCGGTGCACTTCCATAAAGAGGAATTAGAGAAAATTCCGGGTCGCATTTTATTTTAAGCGTGTTGCAGACGATGGCAGGCATGCAGAAAATGCCAATGAATATCATCATTTGAAACAGTTCTGCTAGCCGAATAGATAGTACGTAAGGTACCGTTATCAGTTCTTGATTTTTATTTATATTCATGAACTGATCAGTTTGCGTCTTAAATCATACAGATCACCGAAGGACATAGACCTGTGGACTGGTCTTGTCAGTGAGGAGAAGCCCTCCCAATTCAACATCGGTCCAACACTAAACTGCATCCTTGCAATGCAGTTCAGAACCCTGAAATATGGAGACAGGTATTGGTATGAGAGGCCTGAACCGGAAGGATTTTCCATCGGTGAGTCGTGGAAACATGAAATATAATGACTATCCGGTTAATTCAAATTATGCCCTAAAGGTTAAGGATGGGGTAATACAGTCAGTAACAATATAACGTCCTTTTATCTGATTACTCGCCCTTTGTGATTTCTTATGGAGAAATTAAATTGGATATTACTGATAAAAGATTGTTAAAATATTTATCTTTAAAAAATAAGTTATCACTCCTTGGTTCTATTCCTGAAATCCATATGATAACAGTTTTAGCGTCACCGTTTCCGAAATTAGTTTCAGACATATACATAATATTTTGATTGATAAATGTTTTTAAAAGGAGTTTAATAAGCAAGCCATCTGTACAGTATACATTTCAGTTTTAATGACTGTGTTTCAGAAAAACTAACCGCCATAAGAGCAGTGAACCTGTCATCAGTACTGTGTGCTAATGTGTATGATAACAACTTCGTTATTACGCAAGATGTTTTCGTCTCGGCGTCTGACAGGTACGATTACGGTATGCTGGTAACTTTGGGATGGTTTTTCACTCTATTACTACCGGTTAAGTACAATTTGTAGAGATTCATCAAATATTAAAGTTTAACTCGCATATATCCTTACGCACTTCGGTTTAGATTTGAGGTAAAATTTTGGGAACATAAAACTAAAAAAATGCTTAGAACGTTCACTAAAGAGACAGAGTAAAAATGATGAAAATATGTTTTTTAAAGTGGAAGTGCGATTTATTAAAAAGGGAACAAAAGAGAAAAGAAGAAAAATAAAAAATAAGATGAGTCGTGCCAGCCTTAACTTAAACAAATATATAGTATCGCATCCAAGGGCGCGCACCCGCCCCTCTCCCCTCAGACAAACACACATATACATATTAATTTTATGCATATACATTTCAGGAATTTGGCCCTTCCGTGCTCACAGCTACCAAAACTGGATCTCAGCCTTTGGAGAAAAACAACGAAACAGGGTTAAGACACAGATTAAACTCCAGAACACAGTGGTTCACCTACGCATTGTCATTTTTATAGAGGGAGACAGTGGCGATGAAAACTAGTAAATGGCATGACAAGATTTATTACATTCTTCAAAATGTTTAATATAGCCTTTTGTAGATATTTATACATGATTCTTTTTATAACTACATTTGGACTGAGTTAGAATAAAAAGGAATTAAATATATTGCTGAGTATTGATTTTTGATGCTATATTTTTAATTTATTCTATGTCTGTGTATCGGTCATTCGTTTGTCTGTTAGCGTGTTTTTCTTGCTGAGATGCATTGAAATATATAATATAAATGCATTTTTCGTTAGATCAAATAAAGGACAATTATACCTTTTATAACGTATAACCCTAAACCCTAACCCTAACCCTAACCTCTAACCCTAAACCGTAACCCTAACCCTAGTTGTTATATCTATGTTTCCTGAGTTGCATTTAGTCTCTTTTACTTTTGCTATTTCTTATATTCGGATTTTATTTAAAATAATATCACTGTGTATCGATATACGATGGAACAATATAAACTGTAATGAAATGTGACTGAGCCATAAGAACTGCATTTTTCAGACTTGTACTTAGTAACAAAATCATCTATTTTGAATAAAAGGAATTACTTTACTTAAGTGTTCTTTCATTCATATCAACACTCATCAAACGTACATCAAACTTGCTAATCTGAATCTGCCACACCTTTTTCAAAGAGTCGTTTCATCGAAGTAAAGGACACAAAGTTGCTTTAGTAACCACAAAACTTAGGAGCGGGAACTGATATTCATGACCCATGTTAATACAAGGTATAATCTTTCGACACTTTTCGCTAGCCGCAAATTTGGGGAGCCAGTAATGCCCTTTCCTCAGACACAGCCCAGCCTCCCTACTCCTCTATTTAAAATGGATACAGAGCTTTCCTCCTTTGGGGTAAATTTGTGAAGAATACAAATCACAAAATGCTAATGAAAACAAACAGGTATAACCAAGTACAAGCGAGTTAAAAACAGGAAGAAAGTCTGTTTCCTAGACGGACATTTAGATTATAGTGAAGGAATCATAAAATAAGAACGAAAACGGGCCAATTTTAAGATGAGAAATCTTGCTCGCCTTACTTTTGGCATATACGTAGATGCAGAACTCCATCTTTTAGAGAACAATTTGCAGGTAACAGTATCACTACATCCCCTAGAAGCAACGTAACATTAAGTCGAGAAGTGCATAGTGTGCTCTGTCTGTCTGTCTGTCCCCTCGTTCTGTCGCTCTTTGTCAGTCTATCTATCCATATATATATATATATATATATATATATATATATATAGAGCAGTATAAAGAGGTATATATATATATATATATATATATATGAGACAATTTGGTTTTAAACTAAGTAAATGAAATAGCTAAAAACATCAAATGTTTTTAAAATCCAACAAATAACTTATTTCCCGATAATACAAAGTGAAAATTTGAAAAGAACTTAGAGTGTTGTGAATTAAATCCAAATAGTCCTAAACGTTCCATCACAAGTTCAAATGTGTAGAATTATAATTAAATACAAGTGGCTATGGCGATGAGATAACAGTTTTTCAGTTTTTAATGCATCACACTAATATTATCCAAGATGTCCTTGACTGAAGTCACTACAATTCCAATTGAATGGATCAGTCCAAGAGTATTACTGAGTACTTTGTAATTCCAGTGATCAATAAAATACTGAGCACTTTGTAATTCCAGTGATTAATAATTTTAATAAATAAATCTATCCAAATTAAAAACTGATCATACAGTAAGACTGATTCCTGATCGGGCGTTAAAGTAAGAGTGAGTAATTGTTCAAGGAAATAACATTGATATGAAAAGCAAGATTCAGTAATAAAGTTAGGATGTAGATCAGTCTCCTCTCTAAAACATCCAAGATTGTCAACAGGTTTCTTGTTGTTGTTTTGAGGTTTAATGCCATCTCTCAGGGCGTGATAGACTATATGTCATGATCAGTATAACGTTGGGAGGAAGAACCCAGAAAAACCCCGGTAACAACCACCAACACACTGGTGGCGTTCTCACATACCCAAATTGGCCGAGTTTGAGACTCGAACCCACCCAGAGATAGCAATGTTCAGTAAAGGCAAAAACTTCAGACCACGCGGCCACTCGGGTTCCCGTCAACAAGTTTAGGAATTTTCCAAGTAAAATACTTAGTGTCTTGGACTCCAATTCATGTAAACATGTCTTCCTCTAGCAATTACTACCTGAGTATTTCATCAACCATAGAGAAATATTAGCTATATATATGTTGTTTAAAAATAAATATCCTCACTCAGGTACAACTTAAGTTGATTTTGGATTAAGGTTAATTACAGTAAATCCCAGATACACATAACATATAATCATTATAAAAGGAAACAAATACAAATTAATATACACAAGAAAAAAAAATCAAATATACATACAATTAAAATTACATTACATCTGACAGTTTTCAGACCAATGAATCTTGCTTTTCCTTCTTAACTAATTGTACTGGGGTTCATCTATTATTGGAAAAATTAGAGCAAAATTTCCGATTATATCCACCCAAATCTCATCAGCTGCGTTTTATTGATAGGGTGACGGAGGTCATATCAAGCCTTGATCTTAACATATATAGGCTTAACATGACCGTGTCCCACGAATATCCTAGAAATGTAACACAAACACGGCAAAAGTCACTTTTGCCTAAATAAATTGTCAAATTTGCATGAATGAGTCTATCAAAGAATTTCCAAACGATCGTTACATGTGTCGTTGTAGATAATAACGTCATCGATATAAGCATCACAGTTATCGAGATTAGAAGGTCATTAAACGTTGAACAGTAAATCAAAAACAGCATTAATGTAAATTGATGAAAACCATCTGGAAGTGCGAATGAGCAATTTGCTTTGCCTCATCTGTGATTACAATTTGTAAGAAGACCGCTCCGGTGGCCTAGTGGTTAGAGCGTCCGCCTCGGATGCGGGAGGTCGTGGGTTCGATCCCAGGCCGAGTCATACCAAAGACTTAATTAAGAGATTAGTGTTAGGACTGTAGGGCTGGTCGGCCTGGTGTCAGGATAATGTGACTGGGTGGGTCATCATGCTACATGTCTGCGGCATGATGGCCCAGTGCTAGACATCACTATAAACCGTCACACTGCAGACATCGTAGAGATATGACTGAAAATGTTTTAAAGCTACGTTAAAAATCCAAAACACACACAATTTGTCAGAATCCATTCAAAATTTCAAACTTGGTGATATATTTTGCATTTCCAACTTTGTAAATGCAGTCATCGATAGATTCCAATGGAATGAATCTCCTTTGGTCACAATGTTAACTTTTCTATCATCTGTACACATGGGGTAAGTAATGTATGGTTTCCTCACAAGAATACAAGATAAACTCTAGCCTGGTTTTATGAAATCGTTTTCCAGCAAATACTGAATTTTTTTTTTAATACAATTGTTCCTGTTTGAAAAGACACAGCCTGTTTCAAAGGTGTAGAATCTGAAATTTCAGCGTCATGGTAGAATTTATTTGTTCGTGTTGGAACATCCGAAAACAGGGGGCCTTATTAAAAAAAAAGCTGTGTTTTTTCATTCTTCTCATGGAGTTCTAGATGTAAACGTTTTCGGTCCAGATTGTGCACTATTTCTGAATTCCAAAGATTGGTTTCTCTAAAGTCACTATAGTCCGATTTCATGCCATCGTATAAATATTCACTGTGAGGGACAGGTGCAACGAAATTGTATGATTAGTACGACTATCTCTATCAACATACGCTTTTAACATATTAAGATCCCAGTAGTACTGATGATGTAATTTATGTCACTCGCTTTTTTTCGAATTTTATGTACACCGTAATACCTAGTCTGAAGAGGACTTTGATGTATGGGGAAGAGAGCGAGAACTATACCACTACACTTGAGACTCCCTTCTTCTGAATTTCGTCACACGATTTTGACTTGATCTTAGGTAAGGGAACGAAAAGTCTAGTACAAATATGCTCAATGGCTCATCAAATGCACGAATAGCTTGTAGACGAGCCATAGGTATCTTTTGATTAGGTTTACTTACCATTTATCTTATGCGACAAGCTCTGCAACATTTACTTAAATAACGTTTAACTTTCGCTGAATGAAAATAATTCAAGATCTTGCGATAGGTCTTATTGACCCCTGAATGACAAGCGAAAGTTGTTTCATGGGCTAGACTAAGAATTTCCTGTCTGTTCGACTTAGGAATAACAATTTGATAGCTCACTGACTACTCATAACCAGAAAGCACCCTAGGTGGTCTTCTCTTTCTCGTAAAAACAGCAGTTTTAACAAAATAACAAATATGTACTTGCCTGGTTTTTCTTTCGCTAACAACCCTTTGAAACAAGCAGGCGATCTCAAAGAACTTGTTTTTATTGGACAATTAGTGATTGTCGTTTGTTACTCTGACTAGAATAACAATGCTGAGTAGTACAATGAAAATCACTGTTATCAATGACTCCTGATTGATCAATACGAGGAGCAAAGGTGACCTAATCAAAAGACTGACCAACACTTGTTTCAGATAAAGGAATAGCTTTCTAATCAACATCATTCTCATGAGCATCCTTTGTCTTACCTCTAGTAACTATACAGGCTGGGTATAAAATAGGGATATCTTTTTCAGTAGGATCGACTTTCTGATCCATACTATGCTAATCAGTTATAAATGTATTAATCCAATTTATATCCAGTATGAAAAGTAATAAATGATACCCTCGATTGGTAAAGATGTCACTGTTTTGCCTATTACTGGTCCTGAGACTAAGTCTGATGACCAATTTACACAATGGAGAGGAACATTAAGAAAGCCACACTCTATTTCCTGAATAAGAATAATTTCGTAAGAAGAAGACTTCTCCAAAAAAGGCAAACTAGCCGACTATTAGAGACTTTGAGAAGATCCCCTGTCCCTTAAACTTTGAATAGGGATAGACTTTGCAGAATCACCAATAAGTGATATAGACTTTTCCGACAAGACTAGTTCATAATTCTCCATAATGGAATCAGACAAGAACTGTTTCACCCAACAAATATATTACTTTCAATGCATGTCTGACCGTGATCGCTTAGAAATAAGAGCATTTGGAATAGGTCTGTCTTGATTATGTTGCTTATTTTCCAACCAATAGCAATCAGAAATAACGGGACATTTCTTCTTGCAATAGGTACACGTAATAAGAGATAAGGATTTCTGATTAATTTTATCAGAAACTTGATTCCTTAAAGTTGTGCCAGATTGAGATTTGAAGTGCTTGTGTGAGACAGAGATATTTTATTTCTTGTTTTATCTTTTTAATTTATTTACTAATTTTATTTATATCTATTCTTTTAGAAAACAAGCTGAGAGGAATTCGTATTGACAAACGAAAGTGTGCGATTCAAAGTATACTTTTCAGCTGTACGAACATAATTTTCTTAGGTTTCGAGCTATTATTCATCAAGATAAGTTTTAATGTCACTATAGACGCAATTCTCTAACTCTTCGATTAATATTGATTGTTTGAAGTTATCGTAGCCTTGAGTAACCTTTCTTTTTTTGAACCATACCTCAAATAATTGTTCCTTTTCTCTTGCCAATTTCACTTTGGTATGTCTAATTCCCATTTTACAATTCCTAAAACTTTGACGTTTTGCAGCAGGTACTAACGCATAACCCTTCATGAGAGATCCCTTAGCCACATCGTACGCAGCATTTTTGTTGTGCTGACAGTGACGTGTAGACTTCATGGGCTCTGCCAGTAAGTTCATTTGTAAGAATAGAGTTCAATGCTCTCTTGGCCATTTCAAATTTTCAGCAATATTTTGAAAATGAATATATTTATTAATTCTTTCTCTCTATAAAGGAGTACTGACCTAATGTTTCTGGTAACATCAATACTTTCCTTAGTTCTAGATTACGTTCCACTTGTTACGTATTTGTGATGGATAACTCAAACTGTTTTTTATTCAGTGGTTTGAATTACTACTCTAAAGATAACTCTTGTAATATTTTTTGTTTAAAATACCAATTACAACTAACTGTTTAGACATCAATGTTGTAAAAAATGGTCGGATGTGTGGGTGGCGTTGACAGATATTGATGGTTATCTAATGCCACAGAAGTGGAAGTTAGATGTGTTTCCAAGGACACATTATGACAGCCCGCCCCCCCTCCCCCGAGCTATGGTTAATACAAAGTATCACGCGGGAGACAGGTGGATTACAAATCAGACGCTGTACCATCTAAGCAACTGCGTCTCTCCAGCGAATGAACTGAAATTGTGGGTTCCTTAGTAACATAGTGTTAGCATGAATCTCAAGTAAACTGGAGCTAAAGAGATTAGCATTTATATTTTTCAAATAGTCTCCGAGCAGCTGCAAACATATATGACTATACAACTCTTAATGGCAAGGGCAAGTGTCGCTTGTGGCTTGTGTGCATTGATGTTACATCAGACTGCTGTAGCTGTAAGAAGGGAATGTGTTCCTGTCTAAAAACCATATGTCTATATGTGAATTGGGGTAACGTGCACATGGATACATCAATCGATATTTGACTAAAGGCGTCCATGCCGAGAGAGAGAGAGAGAGAGAGAGAGAGAGAGAGAGAGAGAGAGAGAGAGAGATGCCATGTGAATGTAGAAAAATGTATAGGTTACGGTCCATGTGGAACATATCTTTAGCATTTTGTCATGGTTTAATTGCTATATTTTACAACTTGATTTGTACATATGTGTTGCGTATGTACACGTGCGCTCGTAAGCACACACAAACGGAAATCTTGACAGTACCGGGCAGCACTGTCAATCATAGTTGCTGCATTGTTTCAGATTAAAATAAGACGTTATTAGATTGTTTCCACTCCAAAGTCAAGTATAAATTATATTATCCTTGAGTTTGCTGTTTCTATTAAATAAAAACAACAGATGGCCAGCATGTCATGTTTGACTTCTAAGAAAGTATGGCCAAGAATTTAAAAATGAGAGGCAAGATAAACCCATAACCCCGAACATACCTGGATAAATCACATAGACCCATATTTGTAACTGAAAACGTACGTAAATCAATAGAAACCATGACAAACAATCAACTTTAATACCACATAGAAAACCAATACACAGAACGAATTCTGCAATAGCCGATTGACCAGCCGATTAGATCGGGATCCGCCATTAAACAGGTATGTGAACAAAGAAACAAACAAACAAGGTGTCTCACCATGCTCTTCCTAGACTTTGTGAAAGGTGTATGACCTGATATGGACAATAGGGCTGATATACAAATTCAAAACCTACGGAATCACTGGCAATATATACAAATGGATAGCCAACCAGTGTAATCATCCCATCATTATGATAAATGATCTGGGGAAAAAAACTATTTACTCGAAACAACTCTACCTACCACAAGTCTCCGATGATAGCGGCATATGGAAAGCGGGGAAGCCCACAAGTAAAGAAGTAGCCTGACAACAACAGAAATTGTTAAATGAGATAAGAAAATGGGCATATAAACGGGGATTTAACCTAGCACCGAAAAAAGCAACAATCGGCAGAGTGTTTAAAACAGGGGTTAGCAACCACCTACGACCGCCAAAACTAACTCTTAATGGAGTGCCTATAAAGTCTGAAAAACAAGCAACATTCTTAGGCTCACGTGACAACCCATCAAAGAGCTCGTCAAACGGTGCAATCGAGCTCCGCAAGGTCAGAAACGCAAACTGAGGAGCCGACCAAACAATGTTCTTGAATTTCTACGTAACCCTCACATGGGTCAAACTTGACTATGGCAGTCAAGTATATGGATCAGCGAGCAACACACTACTCCGTAAATTGGATATACTCTAGTCAAATGCGCTACAGGCAAGCACCGGAGTATTAAGCAACACACCAGCAATTCAACATACCAATAACAACAGGCGAACCTATACTTGAGCTAAGGAATAAGGAAATCATCCTCACTCGTGTGTCAGTACATGACCATAACCACCCCACGACCAAAGCCCTCTCAAAGTACGATAATTCGTTTTACGAAAGAACGAACAGTGAAATATTGCGTGGTAAAATAATTTAAGATATAAAGAAATACATACATATCGCATATATTTATCTGGTAATTATGCGGTTCTACCCAGACGCCCCAAGGCAGTAACTGACTTCAGACTCCGAGAATTATGAAACAAGCAGGATGACCTAGTAGACATAAGGGTAACAATACTAAACTACCTCTAGAACAAATGCTACACCCAGATCTACACAGATGGGTCGTAAACAAAAAGCCATGATAAAATAGCAACAGGAGCAGTCATCCCAAAATATGTATCTCATATGGACTAAGACTACCCGACGAGTGCGTCATATAAACTTTAGAATTGATGGCTGTAACAGCCCAGCCAAATACAGAAGCACTAATACTGAGTGACTCACACAGCATCCTTCAATCCTTAGCATCCGATCACTCAAAGAGTAGACCAAATAAGATAAATCACTCAAGATCTCTACTCAAACAAATAGGGCAAACCAATAAAAAAGTAGAGTTGGTATTGATCCCCTACCACATACAGTTTACAGGAAACAAAAAAGCAAGCGCAGAGGCGAGAAACAATCTCAATGAAATTAATGTTAAGAACATCATCTGCAGCGTCACTGAAATAAACAGCATCATCCTGAACAAAATCAATGCAATCTGACAGGAACAGTGGGACACGTAGAAGACAAGTAAACAACTACACCAACAAGAAAAGGAAGGAAAATAATGTATTCGACCTTCAAAAATCCATCCGGTTAAACTATAATAAATAGTATAATAACTGAATGAACCCTATTGGCAGATCTGCAGGAAAGTATACTAAAGAGACTACCCCAATGACATACTCTGGAAACACTCGAACATGTGACAAACACCTTCTCCTATAACGCTCAGCAAAGGGCCGAATTGGACACCAAAGTAAGTAACATAGGGAACGTAGCACATATCAGGAGTAACTTGAGGGCAAATTCATTCTTGGATAGCGGCATCCCTGTATTAGAAAAAAAATTGCAGAGATGAGGTGGCCTTGTGCTCCTATCGTGTAGGACACACGTAGATGAGTGATACATATTATATGAAGAGTTAAGCTAGACAAGATTGTATGTACTGCCATATTCACAGAAAATGGAACGCATTATTTTCGAGTGGATCAATTTCCATCATGTAAGATTTACTAAAGTACATATCTTTAGGAGTATTCGGCTTATATAACGAATTTTGACTCTAAATGATACCAGTTCTTTCATTTTTACGGTTATTATTTATATGTTAGATTTTTTGAAAATAAATTTATGATCTTTACCTTTGGCTCAGTCTTATATTACTCAATCTTCATGATTATTAAGCTGGCTTTATGTTCCTAATTTTTCAACAAAAGTCTTTCTCCAGTTCTTTATCTGTACATGTTTACAACTTGATGACGTGCCTTTTACTACTATATATGAAGAACAACCGACCATCAGAAAGCAACTCACATTCAGACTCAAACCCACAGGGAGAAGAGTGAGCACTAAAGTTGGGTGTGTTAGACCACTCGTGCAGAGCCTCATTTGCCACACTTAATGATTTAATAAGAATGATACAAAGATTGGTGTTTCGGTATAGTCTGTCGGGAGTTGGGGAAACGTAGGGGTAGAGTGTATTTCTTTCTCTATATACCTTTGAAGTCCCCCGTTTAAATCAATATTTTGCTTCATTTAGCGACAATACCGACCGATCCAATTCACCAAAAGGTGCCCCAAATCTTTCTCCACATCACCCCCCACCCATAATACTAAATCTAATGGCTCGAAAGTTATCCGCAAGAGCAGACAATAGGTCATTGAGACATACAGTGTACTACATCTAAAAAATGTATATGGTGTGTACTTATCCATAAAATCGGTAGACTTCCACTCAGCGGAAATGGTGAAAGGTACGGGTTTGCATTTTATTTTCAATACGGTTCAGAGGGCGGTACACACGCAGAAATGCTGGTGAATCTGCCATGTTTCGAATGACCAAACATATATTACATGATAAACTTTAGATGTTACATAATATCTCTGTTTGATCTTTATTTATACACACAAGCAGGTCTTGTCACTGATTGGTCTTGTCACTGAGAAACTGCTGTCCAAACTAATCGTCGGTAAACACTAAACTGCACACTTGATAAGTTACGGCTCTCAAATATGGAGAAGATATTGGCATGAAAGACCGGAAACGGAAGGGTATCCTATCAGTGAGTGCAGAAAACATAAAATTTACGACAAAATACAAGCAAAAGAGTTAAAATGTTGATGTGCAGTTTTTAACAGTAGAACGTCCTTTATCCGGATAAAGTAATTTTGGGGATTACTTGTAGTTTTGGGCTTTAATATGAATGATTTCAACTGAATGTTAAGGTTTGTTAAAATTCTTTTTAGAACAAATGTGTCATTAATTGGTTCTTACTTGAAATCAAAATGATAAACTTTTGGTGTCACTTTTTCCCAAATGTATTTTCAGACATACGTATACTGTTTTGTTATTAAATTTATTTTCAGGGAGTTTTAGTAAACAGGTCTGTTTTAGTAATTGTTTCAGAAAAACTGACAGCAATAAGAGAAACCGCTATGGCAGCTATATTCTGTGCTAATGTGTATGATAATAATTTCATTATTAATAGAGAAGTGTTCCTCTCTACGTCTAACAGGTAAGTTTACAGTAAGTATATCGGTAATTTTCGCAACCGTGGTTTCACTGTTTTTGCGGACACCTATTTAGTACAAATATGAAATTTGAACGCAAGAATATACTTACTATCTTTAGAGTTCGAATTAGACACGTTTTCACGTTACATTTTGTAAATGGTGCAACCGAATTGGACATATCTGCTCTAGTTTTCAAACCGGTTTAGATCAATGTCCTATAAAAATGTGAAATGAAATTGAAATGCTAAATTTCAATTTAAAACGATAAAAGATCCTTGATTTGTAGATTTCCATCTTTGATGTAAAACAATTGAATACATTCGAATGCGTGCAATGTATAGATTTGTCGTGTAAACAAACTTCATCGAGAGAGAAACGTCCACCTGAAATACCTTTTTATGGTTCACCCTTTAAATACTTGCAAATATGCATTGAAAAAAGATTCGGACGACACATGTTTAAAATAAAAGATATTAAGCAACTGAAGCACGAAGCGAACATAAACATTTAATCGCTATTCTGAGGCTAGCATTGCACGATAGACTGACTTAAATGCAAAACGAATGTGATATATATTACAGTGGTATAGCCTCAGCAAGATCCACGCACATATATGCGAAAAAAAAATTAATCCATGTGTTGAACTAATTTAACAAACACGTGAAATGTAGGTTGAACTGAGCTAGTAAATCGCAGATTTTGCAGATTTGGAGGAAAGCGACACAGGTATAAACGAGTTAAGAATGAGGAAAATGTTTCTTCAGAATGGACTTGTATCTTATCATAAAGGGATCAAAGAAGACAATGTTAGAAATTACAAAATTAAGAAAAGAGGAGAAGAAAAGTAAGAAGACAATGCCTTGTATCCTCACCTTAAACAAATATGGTGTACGTAATTGGTCCCAGGACAATCCACAAGCATTGGTAGTTCTCAGTTCCTTAAGACACCAAAACAACAAGCACAGCACAGGGCATTTCCATCAATAATTAAAGGGTATACAACTTAATTATTTTCGATGCATATAATGAATAATGGTCATATTCATAAAATGAAAAATAGTTATAAGATATGGAGAGATAAACAAAATGAACCTTGTTAAATGATCAAGCTGCGTAACTTAGCCATAAAAAATTATTAAGCCAAGTTTCCTGGAATGAACATCATGGTCTAGAGTTTAGTGTAATACTTATTATAAATTTAGTAATTAAACGTTTATATACTGTTACGTTTAGGATCGTTTAAAGTAACAAAAGAAAAGAGCGAAGACAACAAGCTTTGTAAGTTTTAATAAAAATCATATATTTCCCTAGAAAACACGGTGAAAATGTGAAAATATGAAATAGGACTTAGAGTTTGTGAAGAAAATACAAACATTTGTCCTAGAATTGTGAGAATATATAAGTCCTATCAATAACAGTTCTAATTAAATCTAGTTTGAGTCTCAATTCCATTCCAAGATGGTGGATGATGACGTCAGACGAAGTTTTTACACAAATGTCCAGAATTTCACGTTGAACCACAACTTGTACTGTTCTGTTCCAATTTAGAATCAATTTCACTAAATGCCTTTGTCCTAAGCAACTTGTGTAGTTCTCCAGGGAAAAAAAATATTGTTTAAAAAAATAGATGAACTCCTATAGCTGTCATCTATAACAATATACATCTCGAGCTCTACAGATGTAAAGAAAAATAAACTCTTTCAGCACAAGGAAAAGAATACCTTGTTCTTCACGGTATAAGAATGACTCTGAACGACTCTGACTATTTCACAGGGACCAAGTGTTTATAAACCGAACTAAAACGTCATTTCATGCACACGCACGAAGAACGTGTGGTTATTTCAACATCTCACAATCGCATTATATATATGCTTAGAAAATGACCTTGGCCACAACCAGTCGTTTACGTCGGTTGTTTATCCAGTCGGCAATCTGAAATAATGCTTAAGCAAGCCGAGAGTCATATTATCGTTCTAAATAAACACGACGTTTCTTTCAAAATATCAGACCCTGTGAACATAATCATCATCATAATAATATACAATGATACAAAAATGCAATAAAAAGAATTCAAATTTTAACACACAAGTAAATAAACTACATGGTCGTAACAGTACTGTGTAAAAGAAATAATGGAATGCCTCTTTCTTGTACATGAGTTCTTTTCTTTGAAACATTTAGCATTTGAAAACAAAATAAAATGAGAATTGGATTATCATATACATATTTAAACTGCATGATCGGTAATTAATACAAGCGATAAACTTAGTCTGAATGTAATTAAAGATTGACATGCAGGTTGCACTCATCTACTTATAGTATGTGGATATTGCCCCACAAACAAGACCAAAAAGGCTGAATTACCCTGCGTTGAACCTACCAGGAGACTATTGGCTTCTGAAATATTGTCATCCGATATTACAAATAAATACTACACACACATATGCACACACATACACACATTATTCATGTGCTTATACATTTCCAGGAATCTGTCCCTTCCTGCTCGTTGGTACCAAAACTGATCTCAGCCCTTGGCGTGAAACAGCGTCGCAACATTAGGACACGTGTAAAGAAAATCTCCCGAACCAGGTGGTTACCCTGCTCTTGAAAAAGGAAAAGGATGCCGTTCTGTATACTGATTTTTAAAAAAATCGTTTCATGTTATATCTTTAGTGATTTCTATGTTCCTGTGTGTCTGTTCATACGTTTTTCTGTATGTCTGTTTTCTAGCCTAGATTCATCGTATACATATGTCATAATGCATTTCCTATTAGATCATTTTTACGACTATTATGTCTTCACACAATGTATACCTAATATTGGTAGTTATATCTATACTGTCAGTGATGGCTTTATTTTCATTTTTCCTCTCTTTCTTTTCAGACATACAGATTGTATGTTATTTCAAATAATATTCATTTCTATGGAAATGTGATGAAGCAATATAAACTGCGGTTTTCATCCTTGTACTTTAGTAACAAAAATCGTTTCTTTCGAATAAAATTGAGTTCTTCAATTGAGTTTTGTTTCATTCATATCAACACTCATCGAAAATACTAAATAGTATTTACCATTCATATTTCAAAAAACAAATGTGTTAAAATAAACGACTTGAGGTGTATTAAGTAGACACCTAATTTTCCAGCATGAAATGATATACAAGACCCATTTAAATACATACAATACATACAATCCAATTCTCCATTCTATTTTGTTTTCAAATGCAAAATATTTAAAGGAAAGGAACTCATGTACAAGAAAGACTCATTCCATTATTTCTCTTGCACTGTACATAAACTTTCAAGAACTAAATCAGAACGTGACCAATGCCTAACAAAATGCGTGAGGCAATTCCGGAACCCTGATACGCTAACTTGCCACCTCGTCCACAGCGACTTCATCATGGTCTCTCGAGAACATGTTCGTACCTCTATTCAACGCAAACTGTTAAAACATCATAAAGAAGATACAAATGCCTCAGTGAATATACAGATCCGTGGATACTAGGAGGCAAAACATCAACGTGCCGATACCAGGCACTGAAACGACTCTCACGTTTGTACTTAAAGATATCATCAGTTTGCAGTTGCTACGAGTGATGATTCGTCTCCATGGTGGATATACAAAGTTTATTCATCACAAGAATTAAAAATAAAGTACCCACAACCCGTCTCGATCATTGACGATCTTGTAGAGTGGTCAGATCTTGAATATCTTGCTGTGTTGCGTGAATTTGATGGTGTCCGTCAGCACCAAAGTAAGCTTTCTCAACCGCTTCCTCAGTAAATTCGCAACGAAAAGATAGTACCTTACCAACGTTGTGACACGCAACTAGCTTTGACAGACTTTAGTTATCTCGCCTGGATTACATCATCGACTTGGAGCAAGAACAGAACTATCATTGCAGGCAATACAATGTCGACATGTTATAGGATTACCCCGCTAGTGATACAAGACAATTTACCGTGGATCGTATTAATGAGCAACAAGGTCATCTTCCTGTTAAGGGCATTATCAGGTGCCTTGAATGGAACGGACGTCAAGGCGCTAGCGCTTTTTGTGCTGGCACCTTGCGTCAGCGCTTTGGATGCTTGCGACATTGCCGCTGCGTTACCCACCGTGGAGGTAACTGTGTATCCACTGGTATCACTTGCAATTCTGCTATCACAGACGCACTCGTGGATGCTGGCGCTTCAAAGTAATAAACCGCATCCACATTGCTACAACGGGTCACGGGTGAGCATAATCAAACTACAGATTTAAACAGTAGTTCATTTAGTGACTGACGGTGCAGGGCTTGTAGTACTGGTGTTATTGTTGTTTAAATTTCCACGGTGGGTTTCAGCGCAATCTTGCGCGTTACTTTATTGCTCAACGCGGCTACGACCAAATAAACCTTTCTGCTTATTATCGTGGTCCCGAATACTTATGTCCAATAAATCTATATCTAAGTCTTGAGCGTGTTGGAGGACAGGCATCAATTTTTATTTAGCCGTTTATTTTTTGATGGCTTCTAATTATACCATATTTTTAAAGTTTCTTTTGTTTTACAATGTTTTAAAATGAAACATTTACAACAGATGCAGTCATTCAGACTTAAAACTTATCTTTTTTAGATGACGTCAATAATCACGCTCATTTTGATTATCTCTTTGTTGATATTCGCAGTAAAGGCAACTTACTACTTCAAATCCGAGTTCGCTGCAGACGTCATAGCTGCGGTCGAATTGGCTCTAAATGACATTGCAGAAGGATAGA
>JAECUM010017258.1:0-14567 GCA_016617855.1 Megalonaias nervosa | reverse complement strand
GCACCTACATGAACGTCATACTCGGCTCGAAGTGTATTTACTCTATCATTGATCGTGGTATCGCTATCATCCACATATTTCTTCGTTGCGGCATCTTCGTCGCCGTCTGGTGATCGTAGAGCAACAGTTTTATTTGAATTCATGTTAATTTCGCTGGTCATAATACCCCCGGTGGATTTTAAACGATCAGAAACACTTTTTCGAATTTCATCTCGAATTTCCGCAATAGATATAGATGAATCTCTGATCGTTCCGATGTTAGTAAACGTTGCAATGTTACCTTCGGTTGATCCAAGAACTCTACGAAGAATTTCAGTCCATTTGAGATTACTCGTTTTTAGAACTCCAAATTGGTCTTGAAATACAACTACTTCATTGGCTGTTAAATTCGTCAATGATGCAAAGTCGTCCTTGGTAACGTAATCTGATAAATCTATGTTGAGTTGTTTTTTACCAGGCGCCGCAGCAGGTCTTCCGTAGATATCTACCATTATATGATTAGCGATTATTTAATGTATATTCATGTACAACTTTATGAGGTGGTTTCGTTGATCTTGATACAGCATCAAGTACTGCTAATGCTTCACGGCCACGTATTTTAAAAATTCTTTTGGTGACGCCAACCCATACGAATCAAAATAAATAATTCCACGTGGATCAATGGCGTATGAATCAAGATTAATAATACCTGTTTCTGACAGTGCCGGATTTTTCGGTAATTGATCACGCATAAAAACACCTCTAAAATTTTTTATATTGAATTGATTAGCGGCGTTGATAAGATCAAAATTCGATAGTGGAACTATCGTTGACGACGTCATCATAGAGTCCCTGGAATTCTTAGTCCGCGTCCCCAAACGTTGTTTGGTCGAGACCCTGGAAGTCTCAGACCGGGTCCGACTCGTCGTCGTCGTCTTTTTTTTAATCCTTTTCCTGTTGCTTTCTTTAATGCCATTCCAGCAGCTGTCCCAACTGCACCTAACGCAGCAGCATTTGCAACAGCTGGAGCGGCTGCGGCTATCAACGCTGGAATAGCTGCGAGAAGCGGAAATATTCCTCCGGTTTTAATAGCATCTTTCATAGCACCCACGGAAAGATTTAATCGTATTCCTTTATTGGCGTGTTTAGCTTCGTTAAATCTCTTAAATTGACGCTCGGTCAGCGACAATTTATTTGCACCGGACATTTGATCGTGTTTTAATGTTACTTTTGTTCCACATCGTGATGCTAACGGTGATTGTAATCGTTTAATCTGACCTGGGGTTAGACTGACACTAACATGATGATATGACATTTATGATATATATACTGATTTAAATCAGCGTTTGCATGTTCGGAAAACATCTACATGTTTTCGACGGGAGCAACAACGACTCTCATGCGGCCACCAACACCTTCAAGTATCATTGTTTTATCGGATAATATAACGGCGATTGCTCTGTAATTAGGAAAATCTACGATATTTCTGTCAACGCGAGCTCGAAAATGTATGTCAACGACAGACTGTCTGGTCAAATCTAAATGTTCGAGCGAATAATAATAGATCGGATATAATGTTGTAAAATCCAGCTGTGATATTTGCAAACCAGTATCAACATTTTGATCACGCCCCATAAATGACATCAATCGATGATATGCACGCGCTACATGATTTTGATCAAAATTCAACAATACATCCTCGGATGGTTCTTGATGCCCGTTTATCCTCAATGGAACCTCGGAAACACCGAATTTGTCAAATATCATAGCGCTACGTATTTGATTATTTACTGGTGTATTATCTTGAATCACAATGAATATATGTCGTGGTGCAGAAATACCTTGCTGAGAAGCTATTTGCCATGTAAATACACCATTAACTGAGCTTTGAATAGCATCCGTGGTCGTAGTCAACCATGACAACGTCGATTTGCAGCCGCTACTCATAAAAGAAAGTATACGATCTTCTTCAGATATTGTTGGAGTCATCACTGGCATCCACAATGAAAGTTTTGTTAATACTACTTTACCATGAAGTGCCGCAGTTTCACCTACATCAGCTCATTCAACGTGCCATAATGCATCATTATCTGTGGCTTTTCTTACAAGTACAACTGTGTGCTTGGTTCCAAAAATAACTTTTCTAATATTTCTGCAGAGTCCAAAAATGTGCGACAGCGGAATTGCACATGAAAACATTCTGTTCTTGAGCATATTTTTACGTGTAGAAAATCTTAAGTTGAAATTTAAGTTCATTGATATTACTGCGGGGGTTTCTGCGGTTCCTGCGGCATTTCTTACGTTGCCGATGGTTACATTTTTATGAATTGGACTATCAGAAGTGTCCTTGGAAAACATCATAGATGGACCAGCTGATCTTGAAAAATCGTCGCTGTATCACGCAAGACCAAGTATAGTCGTAGCAACGTCGACATTATTTTGAATTGATTCAATATTTCTTCCATCGATCATGTATGTGGCACTGTCAAACAGCGCCATGATACCGTTGTTGACAAAACCAAAACCAACATCGTTATTGTATTCAGTATTATCCGCTTTAAAAATTTTATCTTCGACCTCGATAAATGCTTCAGCGGGCAAGAAATACCTACTCGTATCTTGAACTTGAAGTTCAATTCGTCCACGCTGATCTGGAATTCGAGCGTCATAAGAATAATATTGATAATCACGCACAGACTCATCCTTGAGAACCGGTGCGTCCATGTCAAATGCGGGATTAGATACTCGTTTGAACATTTCTATGTTGGTACTGTTCGTTTAATACGGAGAAGTTTGTCTAGAAGACGAAGACGTTTATTTTGGATAAGTTTGTCTCAAATAGTTTCAGAAATACCACTTCCCGATATCAAACTTGCTGCTAGATTTTTTTCCCCCTCTTGGGCTAACTCTGCTAATTTTTGATTTGCAGCTTGATTTATTACTTTACTAACACTTGCAGGCATCCCTTCAGTGCTGGGTAATTTTACTGGTGGCTGAGATTTTCGTCGTATTAATCGTGCTAGTCTATCCTTGATGGCGGAAAATACTTTACTAGTAACGTCACCAACAGTACTGATATCTTTTTCACGAATAACATCAATAGCTTTCATGTCTAACTGTTTTACAATCGGTATTGTTTTTGGGGCGATTCTCGAAAATAAACCCTTAAGAACATCACCTAATCCATCTCCGTAATATGTCTCGTATACAGGTAATCTTGAATTTACCACCCTGACCATGATTGGTCTACGTTGATTAACGTGTGTGATCATCTATTATAATAATAATAATATCTAACTGTTTAATGGCTATACTAATCATCGGTACTTTCATTAATGAGAGACCGATACACGTTAACATCCATAACGCCACCGGTAAATAATCGTTGACAAATAGATGTGATTTCGTTAATAATTTCTGGAGAATTATTGCCAGCTCGTTTTCCACCAACAAGAATTTCTAATCTGTCTACGTCAGCTACGACACTGTTGGGGCAAGTGATTCCACTGCCAGTTTTCTTACCAAACGGTGAAAAATAACCAAGTAAACCTCGAGGTTGTTCTGGTTCTCTAGGTTGAGTTGGTTCACGAGATGGGGTTAATTTTTTAGATATTTTTTTTCCTCAGAAAGTTTTATTCGTTTCATTACATTTTCTCTAAACTCATCGTAATCGCCAAAGTCATCTATTTTTTCAACATTCTAGAAACGAGATATATAGCCGTAATACAACTATCAAGATCAAATTCTTCAACATACTCAGGTTTTAAATATTTATTTCAGGATTCATATTTTGCTGCAATAGCTTCTGTATATTTTGGATCTTTGATAGTTTCAGCAGCCTTGGGTTTAAAATAATCATTTATTGATCTTTTTGGTTTTTCTTTTTCTTCTGGTTCTTTTTCTTCTTGTTGTTGTTGCATTCGCTGAAAAGCTAGCGTCATATTTCTTATAGGTGTATTGTAAGCAGAATATCTCTTATCGGTAGTTCGAGCTTGATCAACGTCGAAACGTAAACGAAAAATCCATTTGTACCATTGATCGTGTGAGATAGCATCATCGTCGTGCTCGGGTTTCAGATACCTTCGCCGGTTATCATAGGTTAAAAAAGCAGTTTCAGCTAATTTAGGTATATCATACTTTGCGATGCCGACAATGAAATCCTCATCGAATTTATCATGCAATTTAACCCTGGCGCTGGCTTGTGCTTCTGGTTCTTGTTGAGCATCGCCTTCTGCTTGATCTGTTTCTTCAGTTAGTTGAGCCGCAGCTATTTCGGCAGGAAGTTCTCGTAGAATTTTTTCGTCTTTTTAGTTCGCTCCGCTATTATTTAGTTTCTTTTGCCGTTTCTTTTAACACAGGAACAATGCCTTTAGTGGTTTCAGTGATAGGTTTAAATAATTGCTCTGCGGATTCTGTAAACTTTTCTTGTGTTTGTTGACGTTCTTGTAATTTTTGTCTGACAGAATCACGGACAGGTAGATATTTCTTGATTGCTTCTAGTCTCTCTCGAGGTAATCGTGCTGAGTGAGCTTCAGCGATCATCATTATAATGCAATGGTTTAATTACAGCAGCAGGGACGGTGGGCTAACAAAAATGACGCGCACGTTTACATAAACGATCACTCACAAAATTTTATAAACACGGATGTCAACGCCGAAGTAACAACGCGAACTAACCCCGGTGATTTCATCACTGGTAATCTTATCAGTGACGCCGTCACCGGTGATATCACGGAAAGTTAGTGGTTTCAGTTTGACGTTGTTGACGTTTTTTTTTTTTTTATATTTTTTTCTTGTGAAATCTTTGTTTGCTCGAATCCAATTTGTAGGGTTCACCCTCCCTGCTGCTGCCGGTGATACAATGGCTGGTTCTCTCAATATAGCTAATAATAAAATTACTGGTCTTGGAGAACCAGAATCAAACGATGACGATGTAACAAAGAAATAGGTCGACCATAGCAACATCCGATGACGACCACGTTAATGACAATCAATGATGGAATGACTATATTGAGATTTGAGTATGCTAATCATATAGCCGCGTTTGTAAATTTCCGTAATGATACAAATCGAACAATGAATGACTTTTTTGGTAGTCTAGCAGAGACCGACATCAAACGTTTCGAAATCAGAAAGATTACCGATAACATCAAAGAAATTACCAATGATGTAGTATATACAGCAGCGTCTGGATCAGCATTATGTAAATCACTCAATAAATCCATAAAACATACCGCTAAGGTTACCGACATATAAAGATTCTCAGTAGTCTGGACTACAACATTTACAGTATCTCTACAACAGCATTGCGTCATCTGTCCTAACTCTGTCTGGATCTATCGTAGTAATATTGGATCAAAACGATGGGGGAATATTCGTGGTGGAAACCGAAGAAAAATGACTCGGCATGTTGTATTATTGGTGTCTTGAATTAGTCGCTAAACTACCAACTACTTAATTTTATAATTAACCAATCGATTGACGTCCAACGTTTCAGATACGAGCAAGTGTGTTTGTTGCTGACCCAACTGAAAATAATCACTGATGAGTATGCAGTAAAACTAACAAAATACAGCAGAATTGTCGTTGTTACTGACATAATTGTATATTCTGCATCCGCCGTAGCCGCTGAAACAGCCACTATAATCGGATCATTATCAGCCACATACATAATGGCACCAGTAATACGAGTTTGTGTTGCAGTTATAACCGGTGTTGCTGTTATTCTTTATATCATCAGAAAAAAAAAATCCACGTATGCGGCTGATAAATTGCATGAATATACTACGTTTCTATCAGCTGCAACACACGAACACGCAAAATTATCATCGCTGATATTATCAGGGCTCAACGATGTAATAATATCAGATCAGAAATTCTCAGAAATCATTAAGGTTTACCGTGAATCAACTGGACACCAACCCCTTGACAGTCAAAGTCTAAAGATCCCACCATCTCCGATATTTTAAATCAGAATTTAAATAATATTGTCTCAAAATCGGTCACTGATATTGCTAGAACAAATCGTTGCTAATACAACACGGCAAACAACCACGATTATATCAGCGAGCCAAACCAATCCTGAGTTCGATGTTTGCTTTCCAACGGCAAATCCAGCTAAGGAAATAGCGTTAGCACAATTGCGAGTATATTACAGCTCGCCAGGTATTAGATCAAAGTCATTCCGTGGGTTGCAAGCAAATGACTCATTAGTGTTTCGTATACAAAAATAAATCCGATGGCACCCCAGATTGGCAAGTTTTAGGTTTTCCTACGCGCAGTTATCAAATCGAACAGATGAATAGTGAATTCCAACACAGGATTAAATCTATCACAGGAACATAATCCAAAATAGCTATTATAGTTTACGAGCCAACATTATCGGCGGCGATAGACATATTGACACCAGATTATGCCGTAGATTTACATCAGTCGTCGATCCGAACTGTATTAGGATGACCAGAGATAGTACCATTTCATCAAGGACCACCAGAACTTCAACGTGGTGATCTTATTACAAACAAGAAAACGTATTGGGGAAGCACCCCAAACTATTAGAATCTTCAGCTGTGGATATGAATAAAAGGCGATATTTACTTTAGTGTTTCCGGAGTTAATATCATTCTGGACTGCAAATGCTCTCCCCACTACGAACAGGTGGGCATATTATAGGGAATATTTTCGAAAATGATATCAAAGTATTATTCGGTGAAATTAATCGCGATCACAAAAGAATGAGCTACAAACTACGCCAGTTATTCACCCAGTATATAAACGAGTATTCACCATTGGTGTTTATCCAAGGGAGGAAATCATAAAACAAATAGAATACCTAAGCCACGTTGCATTAGACCTCGACATTGCCCATCAAATTATCATACAGGCGGTAATTGAAACCAACGATCAAGCTATTGCGCGTGATATAACTCGATACTCAGCGAAGCAATTATTCCTGAAATAATATTTGTTGTCAGAGGCAGATCTGCCATCGTTTAAGTTTCCTGGAATTAACGCCAACGAACTGAAGAAAACATCAACGATATCATCGATGAAAAAATGACCACAAAATTGTTGCCGCATAGAGAAACTATTCCCTCCAGCTGATATTCTCAAACATAAGATTGATCCAGAGGCGGTATCGTCATATATCACCAGGTGTTGTTAATATCACACCAGCAATCGCAGTCAGTCTTGTATATGATGTAATCGATGGCAGCTATCAAGTAGATCTTAAAAAATCCAGGCAGGCACAGCAGAGATATATCCTATATCACACACCCCTGAAGTCTCTTTTGAGTTTTTAATTGTGTTAATACCTGTTAATCCAGTTTATCTGCGCTGTAATAATCCGCTATTGTCACGGATATATTTCAGACTTACTGACCAAAGTGAACACTAGCTTGAATTAAGAGGAGATTATTTGGCAATAAGTTTTTATGTGAGATCCTGACACAGTCAGGGACAATAATCAGTGAGCAAAACAATCCCGCCCGGGTATATATCCTGAAATAGCAAAGTCACAATAAAATATTATAATCTGAATAAAAATACAAATAAAAATATATTATAATCAGAATCAAAATAAAAATAAATATTGTAATCAAAACCAGAATAAAAATAAATATATTAACCAGAATGAAAATAAAAATAAAAATAACTATTATAATCTGAAAAATAACTATTATAATCTGAATAAAAATAATATTATATTCTGAATCTGAATAAAAGAAACTCAATCGGAATAAATATTACAATTAGAATAAAAATAAATACTATCATCAGAATGAAAATAAATAGTATAATCAGAATTAAACAGTATAATCTGATTCAGAATAAATATTATAGTCAGATTCTCAATAAATATTTTAACTCGAATTAGAATAAAAATAAATATCATAATCTGAAACAGAACCAGAATAAAAATAAATAGCTATCTATACCTGAAAATACCAAAATATCATACCTGGAATACGTACACGCGGGCGTGGTTTATCTGCTTGAGTCACAACAATCCACGGCCGTCATATAATATAACGCATTTACAACCAAGACTACTACTTCATCACTCTACCGGAGGAAGCTTTACTTGACAGAGTTATCTTTCTTCATCTGGAGTCGTTTTGCATACAATTGAATTAATCCAAAGTAGATTTAGGAGCGGCGGCGTCTGCCCCTAACACTGTCAAGAGATACTGAAATGTTATGTTTTGTTTGTATGTCTTTGAAAACGCTGATTTGCTTAAACTATTGCGACTTGTTGTGCGGAACGCCTGCAAATGTCAAAGTATTTGCCAGCTGCATTTATCGATGGAAATGTTATTTCCTTGCCTGTATCTACATTCACATAGTTAACAGCTCCTGCAGATTTAATATACTTGCCGGTACCTCCACGTGCAGAATTCTGACTTTGTGTAACAGCCCGTAGATTACTCAAAGAATTATTCTTTGGATCTGAATTAATATGATTAATCACAATACCGTCTTTGATCAGGCCGTGAAAACACTCGTACACAAACCTATGACAGATACATTTTTCCAGCACATAATCTGAGATAACCGCTATTATCATCAAAACCGACTGGTTGTTTAGTCGACATTTCCTAGTTACGCCATCATGTGATGTGTTATAATATTCTAGCGATAGGGTGCTTCACAAATTCTCCTCGCTTCATTTATATAGTAACTATTATTTGTCTAAATTAGTATTTTCTTTCTAGAAAAAAATTCCGGTGACCTTGTTACTGTTACGAAAATCTAGCGAGATAGTCTTCAGTGTTCTTTATTAGAGATTTATCACCAGCAACTCATTTGCCGGGTTTATTTTTTAACATAATACCGCTTTAAAGCCCTGTTTATTTTACCGCCGCATTCTACAGAAAACTGATTTTCACCCCTTACTCCAACGTTGCAATTCAAGCACGGCTTTGGTCCTAGATCGCTGTGTCGCACGCTCTGCATATGATATCCACAGAATTCATTTACACAAGCCCGATCACAAGAGTTGCAGATCCAATCATCAACCACATACAATGATTATTTGCTTGAATTATTATATATTATTAATGAAAGTTTAATTTAAATATATACTTGCTTTAATTATAACATGGAAGTATTTAGGAGATTATCTGCGATTAAGCCCTCTAAAACAGATTTGATCTTCACAGAATAAACCCTGAATTATCGAGACGAGCTCTGGCTGATCTGACGAATTAAACTTTAATCAATCGTATCCGTGAAGTCAAGAGATTATTTCACAATGATGGTGTATCTCATTTGTGGTCAACATTTACAATTATACAAGACATCGATACTACAATGAATGACAGGCGAGCAAGGACAATTATTAATTATCTAGACTAACAAAGATATATTTTTAGAATAAAATTTATCGTAGCGGTTTATCCGTGAAAAACGTGAAACTATTCAAGAATCACACCTCGCTGGAAACATTGACAAGTTAAGTAACAATTCCAAACCAAGAATATTCACTGGAATTGACAGACCAATTTATGAGTGAGCATATCCTGTGACGACCGCTATTTATGCGATATATACTTTGAATGATAAACCTAGCGTTGATGAGCTCAAACCGATGAAACTTTCGACGTTGAATTGTTTAGATGAGCGAGTTGCATAACACTTTACTAACGCGAGGTGTGGAAATGGTTTAACGAATCTAAGATGTAAAAAATAAATTAGTGGGCCGAGCGTGTCAAGGAACATGGTGCTGAGATCAAAGACGTTGCTGAGTTGGAAACAAAATTAAGATTTCCGATACGGGTAAAGATCCTAACCGTAGAGATTTTGTACGAATACAAATACAAATCGAAGGGAGGTTCGATATAGATCGTTGATCATAACACACACGGGTGGACTTCGGATATAACAAGATTCCGACGAAATAGAACCGTTAAATTTGATAACGGTGTCATGTTCGATTTTATCAGAAATATCAGTAAGAGCGACCTTCTATCCGTGTGGTTGTCTCAAAGTTCAGTATCTGTGAACTATGATAACTTTGTACGGCCAAATGGAGATATTTATCGTGCAGAATCTCTTTATAACGAAATCAAAACTCTTGCATTGATTTACACGAAAGATACTGATGTTATCGAACGATTACTCAGTATGTGCTTCACCGTTCTCTCACTCGCTGCTCACTTTGCTCAGAAGAATTCATAGAAACCAACATGGTTGGAATTTCTTGAAGATGTGTAGAATACGGACACTGCGCATTGTGGAATACTAAATATGATTATAAGAATGTTGTCTCAGTTGATATGGTTGCATATTATCCTGGACGTTTTCTTGGAATGGGGGAGTGTTCTGAGTATTTCAAATTTGGACATCCAACACAAGAGATTAATCGAGTTGCGATAGATGGACCCTTACCAGATTTTGACTTAAATGGATTTGCATGTATTGAGTTATTCGTGTTTGCATTAAAAAACCTTCATCCGTTTGTCGGTGTTTGGTTTGGTAAACATTTTAGCGAACGCGGTTGGGCTCCAACAATATTGTTACGATATATGCTTGATGTAAATATACTGATATCGTTGGTTGCAAGTGAAGGAATTATATCATATCGTCGGCAGAAACAAGTTTCGTTACCACAGCAGAAGAAATTTTCTCCTGCTGAAAATCCTGACGATGCCGATCTCGAAAATAAACTTGCAAAAGATCTTGGTAGAAAAATAATTGGTAAATTTACACAAGGAGGTTTCTGGGGTTATAAACGACATTGTGCAAGATTAATTATCGACGATGCTGAACTTGATATCGTAATTGATGATACAACAGAGAGAGGCACATTTGTAAGTCGGAATAAGGCACACACGGCGGACGGAACTAAATTAGATTGTGAGCTACACTGTTTGTGACCCACCACAGTCTACCCATTTAAGATCTCCGATGCTCGCGTACGTTTCGATAACTTTATTATCGATGATAAATAGTTTTCTGATACCGCAGTAGACTCGTAAAAGATTCATTTTATATCAATGAAAATATGCGAATCTCTTAAACAATTACATATCGCTGCTGATGCATTATGGGTCGAACGGAGAATAAAGAGAGAGAAAAATAGTTATTCTGAATCCTATGACGTTGAATCAAAGGAAAAAATTACAATAATGAACAGATGTCAAAACTTTCGTCAGCGCCATCGCAATATCATCCTATGGCCAGACATAAAACAATTTATCTCAATGGACCTAGAGGGTCTTGTAAAACAACACCTGCGATTGAATTATTTCGAAATCTCGACATGATTGTACTAACTCTGACTCACCGGATTGCCAGAGAAATGAGCGAACGAGAAATCTCATACTTATCACAGGTTCTTCCCATGGAAGTAGGATGCGTGGACATCTGAACGAATGGGTGAAACATATATTCCTAAATATCTTATCTGGGAGGAAATATACAAGGTATCCTTGGAGGTAAAGCAAAATATTTCTTGATTGGTTCTTGACTTGGAATACTGCTGTTATCATGTGCAGCAACCATGGTCAGCCACCAACCTTTCTTGGATCATCTCTGCATAAATGGGTGAAAATATTCGTAGATTGCTATAAGGACATAATTGACGATCATATACTCGTAGATTATTATGAGGAGATAATTGATGATCATATAGCTATGGATGAACCGCTGAAAGGGTTTAAAAGTTACTCAGACTGCAGCCAGATAAGATTCAATGTGAGATACTGCGTGAAGTAATTTCAGAGACTGCTATGAATGAATTTTGGAATTAATGTAGGCCTTCTGATTTGATAGTTACAAGTCGGAAGATAGTTCGTGATACATTTCAACAGCAATTATGTCTGTTACATAAAGAAACGTTTTCAGATTTACCTGTGCCATTGTGTTATAGACCAGCAAATACATGCAAACAAAATATTGAAGTTGAGGTTCATGGAATTAATGACAACAAAAGTTGCATTGAATGATATTGTTCTTGCTCATGTGAGTGTTGTTGAGAGCGCGTTAAAGATGTATAAATATCCGTGGACTCTAGGATATGCTATAACGATTCACTTGTCTCAAGGATTAACTATAACCATTCACTCGTCACAAGGAGTACCTATTTCTGATATAACTATCTGGATTGTCAATGATCGGATTGAATGGTCAAATTTAGTTATCTAGCAGTATCTCACATCAGTAGAATGCTTCAGCTGTGGAGGGTTGTCGTAGACTATGCAGTGACTAGCAATTGCGATGAAATAGTAAAGAAAAAACTAACTTGTTATCAGCGATCTGAAAAAAAAATGAAAGCATGACTTTGATCTTATTATTGAATTTATCCTGACACTGAAACACCAACAAAATAGTCACTGTGCTTGCTGCACCACACTAATGTTATGGCAGTATTCTTCTAATGACCCGCGACAATTTACCGTTGAGAGGATTAATGGTAGTCTTGGACATACACGCGATAATGTGATGCTGACCTGTCTTGAGTGTAATCGACGTAGTGGCACTGATGTCCAGCATTCACAACTGTGGAGCCAGTGGTAATTGTGTATCTACAGGAATTACTTGTAATTGTTCACGTACAAATCCACGTTGAGGAGCAGTTGAATCTAGTCTGTAGACTGCAGGTCTACCCGTGGATCTTACCAAGTTGGAGATTGTATGTTTGGTTACATTCCAGACTAGATCAGTAGCTCTTTTTTACCACCTTCAAGTTCACTAGGTTCATATAAATATCCTACAGTCACATTACCTAGTACTTGCTGTTTTCAGAATGAGCCACGTCGTTATACTGGTATGTGTTTTTGCGATCTTTGTGGTTTCATAAATATTCCACGAATAATTTCATTATTAACGCAGCTATCACACTTGGTAGTCTTGCAACCCATTCACTAGATCTCATGTCTTTCGGAACTTTGCTCAGGAACTTAAGGTCGCTGGATATTTCCGTCGCATATTGATATCCAAACACTCAGCAAGTGTTCGATTAAATCGCTCAGCGATTGCCTGATCATGATGAATTGCGGTGTTTCCTTGTCTCATTTTGACGTTATGTTGTTTAATCAGAGATGTTGCTGCACCATAAATTCTTTGCCAGGAGCAACCTGTAGCAACGGTGGCCATCGCAAGGATCCTCAATGATAAATTTGTTCAAACGCAGATACAACTTCAATTGCTGTCTTTGTTGATAATGGTTCTGCTTATTTACATCTACTTGCAAGGTGAAGGACAGTTAACGTGTATTTGTTGACGTCTATCAGTTTTAATATTATCATGCGGTAAAACCAAAATAGCTGCTTGATAAACTTTATTGGGAGCGCTGACATCAAAATGTTCGTACTGAATTTGTTTAGGTGATGGTAGATAAATTTGCCATATTGCCTGTCGTGCTAACCACTTTGCAGTAACTGAACGTGCGACACCTGCTGCATCAGCAAGTTTATTAATCGCTGCTCTACCCCACCAACATCCTCTTGGGCCATAATAAATTGATTCCATTATTATAATAATAATCGGCCAACAAATTACCGGCCACTAGCACTAGTTTACCTTTCATCGCAGATCTTACCAACCGATTAGCTAGTGATTCTCTTGGAGATTTATCTTTTACAGACTTTAACGTGTATATCAACTTCACGTCTGGAATATGATGTCGCTGCTAATCTGGATTTGTATGAGCAACATCATGAACGTGCCACGCTTAATCAATTGTATTTATTGGATACTCTCCTGCTATTGGTTGGTCTCGTTCGTCAAATCAGATATCAAGTCGGGTTCTACGACCACAATAATTATAGTTGTATTCAGTAAGATTCTTCTCGCCATGATATTTAGCCCATGGAACTGCTGGTAATTTTCCCAGTGAAGCAGCGATATCACCGCCATTGACACTCGTCAAGTGAGAGATAAATCTGTATTTGCTTGTACCACATGTTACACACTTGCCTGTTTGTGCACACTTTTCATTTCTTGTTATTATTGTTGTTAATCCACTGGTGGGGGTGGGTGCTCTGCATCGAACACAATAGACATTTGTATAATTATTATATTTCCCCAACATGCAGAATACTGATTTCTCAGCGACACGAAGGCAAGAGCCAGTCAAGGATCATGCAGAGCTACCAAACTCTATCAGAGAAATTATCATAGGTCTATGTGGTTCTGCTAATTGTTGCTTAATCTGATAATGAGATGGCTGAAGTGGGATAAGTTATATTTCGTGTCACCAACTGTAGATGATCATAGATGCTAAGACATGCTTAAAGATTTAAAGAAGAAGCGAAGTCGTCAGATGAAGACGGTAATCAAATTATTGACTTTATCACCGATATTGTGGACTGAAGAATTATCAAAAAGACATCCCTGCAAAGGATTAGTTAAGTTATCCCTCTCATTGCATCAAATTATTCTGTCAATAAATGATCATATTTTGTAATATCATTATTATTATTGTTATTATTATTTTGAACATTTGTAGTGTATTTAGATAGTATTAAGCATATAATAATCGATTTTAAAGTAGTTGTTTGAATAGAAGGTTTGCAAACAACATTAAGCAAGAAATCCATTCAATCTATCAATATGCGTGTTTGGATGGAGAGATGTGCCTG
>JAECUM010017254.1:0-40930 GCA_016617855.1 Megalonaias nervosa | reverse complement strand
TTAAAGGACTCCTATACTAAGGTTAAATATACTGCTTTAAAGGACTCCTCTGTTAAGGTTAAATATACTGCTTTAAAGGACTCCTATACTAAGGTTAAATATACTGCTTTAAAGGATTCCTCTGTTAAGGTTAAATATACTGCTTTAAAGGACTCCTCTGTTAAGGTTAAATATACTGCTTTAAAGGACTCCTCTGTTAAGATTAAATATACTGCTTTAAAGGACTCCTATACTAAGGTTAAATATACTGCTTTAAAGGACTCCTCTGTTCAGGTTAAACAAACTGCTATAAAGGACTCCCCTGTTAAGGTTAAATATACTGCTTTAAAGGACTCCTCTGTTAAGGTTAAATAAACTGCTTTAAAGGGCTCCTCTGTTAAGGTTAAATATACTGCTTTAAAGGACTCCTCTGTTAAGGTTAAATATACTGCTTTAAAAGACTCCTCTGTTAAGGTTAAATATACTGCTTTAAAGGACTCCTATACTAAGGTTAAATATACTGCTTTAAAGGACTCCTCTGTTAAGGTTAAATATATTGCCTTAAAGGACTCCTCTGTTAAGGTTAAATATACTGCTTTAAAGGACTCCTATACTAAGATTAAATATACTGCTTGAAAGGACTCCCCTGTTAAGGTTAAATATGCTGCTTTAAAGGACTCCTATACTAAGGTTAAATATACTGCTTGAAAGGACTCCCCTGTTAAGGTTAAATATGCTGCTTTAAAGGACTCCTATACTAAGGTTAAGTATACTGCTTTAAAGGACTCCTCTGTTAAGGTTAAACAAACTGCTATAAAGGACTCCCCTATTAAGGTTAAATATACTGCTTTAAAGGGCTCCTCTGTTAAGGTTAAATATACTGCTTTAAAGGACTCCTCTGTTAAGGTTAAATATACTGCTTTAAAGGACTCCTATACTAAGGTTAAATATACTGCTTTAAAGGACTCCTCTGTTAAGGTTAAATATACTGCTTTAAAGGACTCCTATACTAAGGTTAAGTATACTGCTTTAAAGGACTCTTCTGTTAAGGTTAAACAAACTGCTATAAAGGACTCCTCTGTTAAGGTTAAATATACTGCTTTAAAGGACTCCTCTGTTAATGTTAAATATACTGCTTTAATCGACTCCTTGGTGGAGGTGATGAAACAAACTGCTTTAAAGGACATCTCAGTGGAGGTTATTTAAAAAACTACTTTAAAGAAGCCCTCAGTGGAGGTTATGAAACATACTGTTTTAAAGGACTCCTCAGTGGAGGTAATGAAAAATATTAATTTCAATGATTCCTCTGTTGAAGTTATGAAACATACTTCTTTAAAGGACTCCTCAGTGGCAGTTATTAAACATGTTTTAAAGGACTCCTCTGTGGTGGTTATTAAACATACTGCTTTAAATGACTCCTCATTGGTGGTTATTAAACATACAAATTTCAAGGATTCCTCTGTGAAAGTAATGAAACATACTGCCTTAAAGGGCTCCTCAGTGGCGGTTATTAAACATATGTTTTAAAAGGCTCTTCTGTGGAGGTTATTAAACATACTGCTTCAAAGGACTCCTCAGTGGCAGTTATTAAACATATGTTGTAAAGGACTCCTCTGTGGAGGTTATTAAACATACTCATTTAAAGGAATCCTCAGTGGAAGTTATTAAATGTACTAATTTAAAGGACTCCTCTGCGGTGGTTATTAAACAGGCTACCGAATCTCTATGTATTCTCTATTTTCAATGCTTTGTCTTAAGAATTATGGCTTCTTAAAATAAATAGACTTTTTAATGAAGTTAAATGCTGACAAAACTAATACAGGAAGAAATGTTTTATTGTAAATTATGTTACTCTTAAAATACTTACCCAAACACATTGACATTAGTAATTTCTGATATCTCCTTAATCAAGCCATCCATGAAAGACAAAAAATTTGCAAATGCTCAAAGTGAAGAGAGATTGATAAAACAATACCAATTTAATAACTGGATGTCTAATATTTCCTGAGAAATCTCTAATTTCAGGAGAGTACAAATAAGATGTTACCTGTATAGAGTGAAAATATAAACAGATGAACATCCAATATACACATAGCCACCTAACAGAGAAAGGGAGGTAAAATATAATGGTATCTTTTTTATAGATAGTGTGTGTGTATGATTTGGATTTTTAACACAGATTTAACAATTTTTCAGTCATACCACTATGATGTCTGCAGTATAGCAGTTTATAGTGATGTCTAGCGCTGGGGCATCATGCCGCAGACATGTAGCATGATGTCCCACCCAGTCACATTATCCTGACACCAGGATGACCAGTCTTAACACTAACCTCTTAATGTTGAGTGCCTTGTGAGGCAGATGTTAGTAGCATTTTTATAAATCTTTGGTATGACTCTGCTGGGGTTCGAACCTGTGACCTCCTGCATCCAAGGTGGATGCTCTAACCACTTGGGCCACTGGAGCGGTCTTTATATATAGTGTAGTTTATATGGTAAAGTTTATGGACTGGAACAATTTTTAGTATTTCTAGATTTTGGAAGTAATGCAAGTATAATGTAAATGTGACTGGGTAATGCAAGTATAATGTAAATGTGACTGGGTAATGCATTCAAGAAAAAAGTAAAAAACACTAGTACAACAACAAAACCATCTTCTTTGTAGGCACTTCCATTGAATTCCTGTGATATAAATCTAACACTATACAGGTGAATCAAAAGGATGGATAATGTATGATTTTGGGCAATAACAACATGTGTTCAGACAATATTTAAACTATATATGTGTCTATATTACTCAGATGCCCCAACAACCTGTCAGTTTGAATAAGTTATGCAAGCTGAAAAAAAGCAATAACTCTAGCACAATGTACAGATGTATATGAATATGTTAAAGAACATTAGCAATCAATGCAAAAATTGAAAATAAAAACATAAACATAACTCAAAAACAATGATGGAAAAATGTGACAGTAGATAAATATGAAAGAATTTTGAATATACACATGTGAATTCATACAATGTACAGGATAGATGGATGTGGCTAATGCTATATGCCCTGCCAAATTCACTGTGAATTCATACAATGTACAGGATAGATGGATGGGGCTAATGCTATATGCCCTGCCAAATTCATTGTGAATTCATACAATGTACAGGATAGATGGATGGGGCTAATGCTATATGCCCTGCCAAATTTATTGTGAATTCATACAATGTACAGGATAGATGGATGGGGCTAATGCTATATGCCCTGCCAAATTCATTGTGAATTCATACAATGTACAGGATAGATGGATGGGGCTAATGCTATATGCCCTGCCAAATTCATTGGGAGGGCATAAAAAAAACAACTGACAACAAGCACGAAAAACCCAAAGTAAATATGATCTTTTGAAAAAGAATTGTACAGATATAAAATTAAGCAAAACTGATACTTTTTTTCTAAAAATAAAAGAACAGTTTAGGATATCTCTTACCTGGCAAACAAAGTTTTGCATTATTTCTCTAACTTCACAACTTTGCTGGCTTAAAGTTGTTTCGCCTGGAAATAACAAAAACTACAATACTTGTATATTTTCATTATCAAGCTAACAAAGATTATAAACATTACTAAAGGGAAAGATGGACATTTCTAAAATTGGAAAGTAATGCCAGCAAAATATTTAATTCATTTCTTTAAAAACAGAAACATAGATTCTTCATACTTATTAATTATTAACACCAGTGTATTGAAGCCTGAGATGTTATTATACTACCATGACCTTTTTGGCTTATTATCCACAAATTTACCATATCCTGATGAGTTAAAATAATCAACACTTTACTGAACATAAAACAACTGTGAGAAATTAATTTTCACAGCAACTTCAAAAGCAAATAATAGAATTAAGCTTGAAATTCTGCTTTATTACTTCAACAAACGGCCTGCATGATTCAGGCTTAATGTCTTATTTACCAAAGATCTTTGATATTATTCATTACTGTACACATTCAACACAGTGGTCTACTTTTTCATTGACACCCCTCCCCTGACCAGCAGTAACCTGAGTTTTACAGTCAGAATCCCTTGGCACTGCTGAGTTTGTGCTAAAAAGTACCCCTTTAGGATGGTCACCTCTCTAATGCAGCTAGCATATTAATGCAAAATCTGTTAGATTTATCCTAAAAGCAGACATATAATCGGGATTACAGATGGAAGTCCCATGTATTGTTGTTGATTTCTAAAATCCAATACATTGCGATTTGTTTTATCATGCTGATTTAACAGTACTCAACTTTAACCAATACAAAGAGGTTGGTAAGTAATCTGACTATCCATGTGTTCCTTAGATGTCAGGTTCTGTCACTTTGATAAAATATGTCTATTATGACCAGTAATAAATATAATAATGACAAAAGCTAACAGCTGAGAAGCACAGTATTATTCTGCTAAAGTCAGCCTGACATATCATGAATTTTATGCTTGCTAAGTATTGTACATACTCACTAAGTTAAGTCCAACTGCAAACTTCACTGAACCAGATCTCCAACTGCATAAAACACTGGTAGATCCGAGTCTATGTAGCTTATTAGGAGTAATAAGTAACAAACAAGACAGACCCTGATCAGGGCCTATGACATCTGCAGTTGGACTCATCTTATGGATGAGTAATGATGGTAGGTAGCAATGATCAAACTTTAAGACAATTGAATGGAATCCATTATCATGTCTGAATTACATGCATAACTACAGTATGTTGAGGGGCTTCATGGTAAAGGTTCAATATGTATTTACACTTACTTGATCGGTTACTGGATTGTCTGTGTGTGTGTGTGTGTGTGTGTGTATATATATATATATATATATATATATATATATATATATATATATATATAGTACACGTTACAGATAATAATAGTGTTTCAAAATTTAATTCCATTCTCAACAGTTTTAAATCGGTGTATTCAAATCAAACATAATTCTTTCAAAAAAGGTCAGTATAGCTTAATAGGCTCAATACAAAGCACAATTTCCCTGCCAAAAGACATGTATAAAGTCTCCTTTGCAACTGTACAATATCATGGACCTTTTTCATGGTATTGCATTCAGTTGATTAATGAACAGTATGGACTGCATTCAGCCAATCAATCAATCAATCAATCAATCAATCTTAAAGTGTGCCCAAATTCCTGTTCTGAAAAACCAGATGTCTCACCCGTATCCATGTGCTGAAGTATGGCCCCTCTCCACCGATCTTTCACGCAAAGACTTTAACACAAAACTTTTTGACATGTTTGATGCTACCATCGCTGCTGGAAGTGATACAGTAGAACCTGTCATGAGCGACCTCTGCTATGAGCGACCACCTGTCATGAACGACCACAATCGTAATGCACGGATCGATTTTATTATATAAACGCTCTGTAATGAGCGACCACCTGCTGAACGCGACCAGCGACCGCGATTTCTTGGCAAAATATGCATTTCAACACTGCTATGAACGACCACATCGCAAAAAACAGAGATCAACACCATTGACCTTGACTTAATCCTTTGTAAACACGAGAGCTCAGGATGCATGTAGTATGCAAACAAAGTGCACATTAAATAACACTGAACAACCATAAGGCAAGATAAACACCACTAACCGTCATTTAATCCTTTGTATCAACGACCGCATAAATAGTAAAGATTGTTCAAATACAGTATTTAAAAAAAAAAAAAATTGGCTACCTACCAGTTGTGTGAAATTTACAAGTCCGGCATATGGTGTCATTTGTAAATTGCTGTAACCAGACTAAAGTACATGTCACTAACCGCCATTGTAGTGACGAAGTCATGTGAATTGCCAGTAAGATTAACCATTTTTTATCAAAGGGAGTAATGATGGACATACACGGTCAATTTAGAGGTTTGTATTTTTTCTTTATCTTTGTGAAAACCCACACATTGCCGGTAGTCCTAATGTCCCAGTGATAAATCTTTTGAAAGGGCTTCAGTGTAGGGTTGAGTACATCATTTGTCTTTCCAGTTAATCTGTAATGCCTGCGGGTGAATGAGGTCTTTGTCTTTAACACTAGTAAGTGAGAATCATTTCCGGATTGTTTTTTTTTTTTTTATTATTTCTTTTGTTACAGTGTTTCACCAAGCCACCATTTGTTTACCCAGGTGCAGATGGTCGCAACCTTTGTTTATCAAGCTATAACGCTGGTGATTTAAACTTCGTCTCAAAAAAATGTATTGTTTCTTGATGAGTTAATTATTTTGGGGGGTTTCATTAATTGGTAAATAATATATATTTATTCCACATTTCCCCAAATCCTGATCAAAATCGAAATACATCTAGTCGTTATTACATCAACACTAATAACAATGGCAGAACCTCCGATGAAAAAAAGAAAACTCCTAACACTGGAAGAAAGATTTAATGTAATTGAAAGAAGTGAAAAAGGGGAGACAGCTCGCAAAATAGCAGCCAGCTTAAACGTCAGTAAAACGCAGATTCAGAATGTTATCAAAGACAAGGAGTCCATTAGAAACGAATGGCAGAAAGGTGCACAAGCACAGAGGAAATATGCCACAGCACGACGGACATTGTATGGAGATTTAAACGAGCGAGTATGGGAGTGGTTTTGAGTTTCAAGGAGTAAAACATACCAGTAAGTGGAAAGCTGATTCAGGAAAAAGCAATTATTGTCTCAGTAGAACTGAATTATGATGACTTTACTGCATCAAACGGATGGCTGGAGAGCTTCAAAAATAGATACAATATCACAGCAAGTGTGTGCTCAGTGGAGAATCAGCTGATGTGAATTTACAGACAGTTGATGACTGGAAAAAAAGACTACCAGCCATCATATACATGTGCTAATACATGTACATATTCAGGTGATGTTCAAATATAAATTTGATTCACATTGTTTGATAGATGTACACTGTATATCTTTATTATGTAAAGTTATTTTGAGAGGAATGCATGCAATATTTAACAAGATTTATGAATAAAGGATATGATACATGTACAGTGAGTATGGGTATTTTTTTCTTCAGTGCTAACTACTGACCCTGGAAACCAGTCCATTTTCACACACCTGTTATGAGAGACCACCTGTCTTGAGAGACCACTTTTGGTTGGCAGAAGGGGCGGTCTCTCAAGACAGGTTTCACTGTACTTCCATATATGTGCACCACTACTAAATCTACATCTGAAAAATAACACAATACTTTAAAATGATCATTTTGTGAAGAAATCATGTCTTTGCAACATGAATATGGTTGATGCAAATAGTTCTATTCATTTGTTTTCCTCCAACCTATTCAAGCATTTGCATATTTGAAATTTCCAGAATAGTCTTAAGTAATTGAGAACTATTAAGATTTCATCAGAATAAACTGGCTAGAAAATGTATTATTTGGGACGTGGGGTTAAAACTAATTTTAATGATTTAACACAGGCATGTGCAACTTCTAACAGGGCACAGGCCAGATAAATGATTTTTAAAGACACACCCTATGATGAAAATAAGTGGTTAAAACCAGGTTGTGGACCAAAGGTTGCACATGCCTGATTTAATACTTACCTGCAGATACTGCATTACGAAATTACCTGATCCAATTAATCAAAACTGACTCCTCCCAAGGATAAACCTCCATAGAGAAGTCTGGAAAGAGTCCAGACCTTAACAAAGACTCAGTCCCAAGTGAGTGGCACATGCACCATTATCCTCCAATTTTTTCAGGACTTGACTACCTGTGGGACATTGGATAATAGTGAGAGGAAGGAATCTGATCTTTTCACAGGACCTGACTACTCATGGCATATCAAATATGAGTGGGAGGAATGAATCTCACCATTTGTCAGGCCCTGACTACTCATGGCATATCAGATATGAGTGAGTGGAGGGAATCTCACCTTTTTCAGGACCTGACTATTCATAGGACATCAGATATGAGTGGGAGGAAGGAATCTCATCTTTTTTCAGGACTTCACTACTCATGGCATATCAGATAAGAGTGGGAGGAGGTAATCTGGCAACACCAACAGGTAAGTATTACATTATTCACATTAGTTGTACCTCCCAACTACATTTCAATAGTAATACATTATCTGTTGGTGATGCATACTGAATTTGCCAGTGCAGTGGGAGGCTGATGACCTCAAGCATTGGTAAAAACATCGAATACACACCTTTACTGTAAGAATGTCCACTATGTAAGTTAGTATGCGCTTCTGCTACCTTTTTTTGTGATGTGATTTGACTCCAGAGAATAAATACCTTCAATCTGGTGTGTCAAGGAACAAAGGAGGAGGAAAACATAGTATATGATCACCAAAATGTGGCCTTTAGAACATCCTCAAACAATGAATTAGTCAGACAGGCCCGAGAGGTAATAATGGCTTGGACCTCATTGGTTTTAATTCTGACTGTCAGGGACTGGTAAGCTCTCTTGATTATTTGCACAATCCACTCAAAAATAGTGAATACTGAAATGTCAGCAGATCCCTTTAAGAGAAGGAAAAGCTGTTTCCTTTCCTTTCAGAACCTGCCCAAAAAATATCTTGCTGCCCTAACTGGGCAAAAAAGTTGATCTTTATCATCACCAGCAGTGATATGATTGAGACTGGGAATACACACAGGAAGTGGTGATACCAAAGGTAACTGATTTTTTGGCTAAGAAACATGGTTGGCAAAGAAGAGATACTGACTTTTAACTCCCATTAAACCTTAGACAACCTTGTTTAAAAGACAGGACATGAATCTCACTCCTTTGTCTCGTGGATGCTCAAGAAAACAAGAAAACATTCTTGAGGGTGAGATTCTTAAAGAGAGCTTCATTCTCACACTGCCGACCTTATAAGGTATTTTGACTTTAAGTTAATGACTATAAGACACAGTTCCATTTTGGAATAAGTGAGCAAGACACAGGTTTCTGCAGCTCAAAATACCTTATAAGGTTGGCAATGTGAAAATCCAAAATGATAGCTAGGCCTTTACAAAACTTTATAGTATCTGATTGGGCTGCCCTATAGCCCTTGATAGTAGAAACCTAGCATTATTTCCCCTTCAAAAAGTGAGAAAAAAATCAGCCATTGCACTAAAAAAAAATGGACAGCTACATTATCAGTAAAAGATTTTCCATGTGGCATCGTAGACCTTGGACATGTTGCATATCCTGGCCTGAATGATATACTTGGTGACTTTGCTAGAAAATTTTTCCAGGCAGATAGATCACTTGACATGAGCCAAGCATGAAGGTGAAGAATCTATGGGCTGTTGTTAAAGTGGAAGCCCCTGTACTGAAACATAAGGTCTCTCCACTGAGGCAATGTCATGGGCTAGTCTATCAGCAGGTTGAGAAGATTCCTGAACTACTAACTTTAGGGCCACAAAGGGGCTATCAAGATGAGCTGAGCAGTGGAGGTCCTAACTTTATGGTACACTTGCAGAATCATACCTGAAAGGTGGGAAGGCTAAGCAAACAGGCAATTCCACTTCAGGTTGAAGGTATCCACTGCCCAGGCTCTCTGACCTGGAACTGGGAGATGTAAAAGGGAACTTGTGGTTCAGTTTGTCACAAACAAGTCTCTACCCTACTCTGACAAGAGTCTGCTATGGACTGGTGCAGAAACCACTCTGTGCTGACTGATGGTGAAAGTCCAGCGCTTGAGAAATATGAGCGGTTAGGGGTCCTTGTGCAGTTTCCAGTTTAACAAAGTAAGTTACAAAGGAGAAACAAGTGCAGTCTTCTTAATGGAACCAGGTCCACCGTAGATTTCTAGGTTACCAAACAGATAGGCAAGGTGACAACAAGGTTATGGCTCTCAGTGCCTCCAACAGAGCCAGGATTTTGTCCATTCAGACATGAATTAAACCCCCTTTTGTGAGGAAATTCATCCCCATGTATTAAAAATCTTGAGATGGGACAAGCTCTAATTTATCTAGGTGGGGCAAAGGTCCAGCCAGGTCACTATGGACCAGCAGTTCAACAGATTGTGACTTAGGGACTCTACTGTGGACCAACCAGTTCTCAATATACTGGTGAATAGGAATCTGCAGTGACCTTTGGTGTATAGCAACTACTGCCATTACCCTGGTAAATGATCTGGGTTCAAAGGCTAGGCTAAACGGAAGAACATGAACTTGGAAGACTCTCTTTTGAAGTAGAACCATAGGTACTTACTGTGAGGAGGAAATGTATGGATGTGAAGGTACACATCCTGGCAGTCATTGGATACCACTCAGTGACTGTGTCCTATGGCAAGTCTGACTGAAGCTGTGGTCTCCATCTTCAAAGATTCCTCCTGCAGAAACCTGTCTGAAGTGGAAAGGTCTATGATTAGCTGAAACTTTAGACCCTTTCAGGAAACCAGGAATATTCAGGAGTAAGAAACAAGAGACATGTCATTTAATGATTTTCCTGCTGCACCCTTCTGCAGAAGGGAGTGCACCTCTTCCTTTAAATGCACACAATCTGACTGATGGAACTGCATGCAGGTCCTTTCCAGAGAGTAAACTCTCAGAACTGAAGCCATCATCCTCCTTGTATGATAAAGAGGACCCATCCATTGTCTGTTATGCTCGACCAGACCTCCTACAGGGATTGATGGAATTGATAGAAGAATGTAGCACAGAAGGAGCAAGTCCCTATGGCTGCTCCTTCCCCATCCCACACTTCTGTGTCTTAGTTGATGGGTTGGAATGGACCTTAAGAGAGGAGGCACTACCTCAGCCTGCTCTGTCAAACTCCCAAGTACATCTGGACTGACAGGACGTCCTTGTCTTGCCCCTGCAGCAGACAGTCAGGACTTTGTGACTCAATGTCTGTCTGTTGTAGAGAGGTCTCCTTTTGGAGACCTAGGGGTAAAGGGAGCCTTGTCCCAGAGACTCCTCATGCATAGCAAGGGGACTGTCCTTAAAAGCAGACTCATCAGCAGGATGCCACTGCTTTTCATCTTTCCTTTGGAATGGGGGGATTGTGGGAAGAGAGTCTGTTCACTCCTTCTTGGACCACAGGGGGTGATGTCTAGCTTCAGCTGTCAGCATCAACCCTGCCTTGATGCCATGGCCCTGAAAATCAATCAATGAACAAGAAATGCATATAGTGTACAACCTCTGAGAATTACAAAAACCTGTATTAAAATGAATGGTTAGGTGCAAATTGAAGGCAAAACGTTTACAGAGATATGCTGCATAGATTGCAATAAAATAGCATCTAGACCAGATAATGACTATCGACTTGTGCTACGGTATGAATTCTTTCCAGAATTCTCATAGGAGGCTCACGCATGGGAGGATGAATTCTTATTCTATGGATAAGGGTAATTTCTTCCCACAATATAGATAACAGATAATTTATTATTATTAAAATCCTTTTTTCTTAACCAACATTACTGAAAATGTCTGAATGGACTAACTGAAGCAAATCAAATAAAATGAGTATATTGCAGCCAGTGACAAATTCTTGAAAAATACAGACACTGCAGCTTTATGCATAGATTCCAAAACATCAGCATTTTTCAAACAAAATTCAAACTGCTCAAACCTTAAAGATAAAGTCTCTATTATATAACTGGCTGAAATAAGTACACGATATAATGATACAATTTAACCCCATGCTGATAGATCTTTCTGTTTTGAAGCAGTAATTATAAAGAGATTTTCAAGATGGCTGTCCATGGTAGCCATATTGGGCATCAGATTGGCACCATTTTCATTCAGTACCAACAAGGCATCATATGAAATCTTTTAGTGAAAGCATGATATGTCAATATGACCAGCCATCTAGGAGAAGAAGTGATAAGATTTCAAGAGTCATTTTGGATGCTATATCAGATGTAAGATCAGCACTATTTTCATGTAAGACCAACTGGACATCAAAGGAAGTCTTTCAGTGAAAACCCCATGTGAATATGACTTCCTGTTCAGAAGTACCAATAGCAAGATTCTCAAGATGGCTGCCACGGTTGTCATGCTGTATGCCAGAGCACCACAATTTTCATTTAGGATCAACTAGACATCATAAGAAGTCTTTTATTAAAAGTCCGATGTTGATATGACTATCTGTTTAGAAGCAAAAATGATAAGAAGATTTCAAGATGGCTAATGGTTAAAATTCCACTGAGCGATTTTTAATAAGGAATTATATGTTACTCTATTTTGTGTAACGTTGAGCCATACTGGATGATGGATCAGCATAATTTGAACAAATTGGAAAGGTCTTTCATACCAAAAACCTCCCAGCAGAATCAAGTGTAAATGATCAAGTGGCTTTTCAGAAAAGATAAAAAATTGTTAAAAGAAAACAAAGGATGACATCATAAGCTAATTTGGCTTGGCAGTTAGGTGAATAGAAAAGCTTCTAGATTAATGTAGGAAAAACCTAAAACTTACTGTTTTCCTGCTCATTGTTATTAGAATAACCATTTTCTTTTTCCTTTTCTTTATTCTGTTGTTCTAGGTTTAATGACCTGTAAATCAAACAGCAATCATGTCATAAAACATAATGAAAATATAATTTCCAATTCAGTTTAAGTATGTTTCTTCAAACAAGTTCCTATAATGTCCAAAACAGTTAATGCTGATATATATCATTATTGGCTGTAAATTATGAAAGATGACAGGCATATTAATTAGAAATTATTATACAGTATATACAAATATCACTCACTATAACCCAACACCCCTTCCACTGGTGTAACACTGCTCCTCTTATTATATATATATATATATATATATATATATATATATATATATATATATATATATATATACACACACACACACACACACAGTCAAACCCGGTTATCTCGATTACGTCGGGGGTGTCAAAAAATCGTCAACATAACCGGGTCCTGAGATATCAGGGTTTAGTTGTCAAACCTATTTCATAACAATGAAGTACCAAAAATGTGGCATTTTGTTTCTAAAAACAAACGGCATTTCTAATGCACAATAAAAATAATAGTTCATTCATTCCTGCTTGCACAAAACAAGATTGGCGGTCTTTTAAATGAGATTAAGTAACAAGTTGCACGTAAGTATTTTCAGTGATTTAAAGTTGTTTTTCTTTCCCTGTGAATAGCCTCATCCCTTTGGTAGCCTCAATAATTTTCTCATGCTGGCCAGTTTAAGTACATGTACATGTAGGACTGTACTTAAAAAATAATTCTTCTGTTTGTTTTGACTTTAACTAGGAGCAAAATGTAACTGACCAAAATTGTGTGTGAAAATTGATTGCTTTTGTTGATTATCAGAGGTTCCTTTACACAAGTATGCCCATTTTTACCGATAAAATTTGCCTCTATACTGGAAAAAGATGAGGCTGCCGGTATTCATGTACCGACAAACTGAAAAATGTGTTTAAAATCTTTAAAGTTAACCGTCTCAACATCAAATTCTGTAAGAAGCCAACTTATTCTATTCATACAGTTGTAGTCCCATATCCTGCCCGACTCGGATCAGTGACCGTTGGCAAGAACACAGAGTTGGCGTTTTACTATCTTGGATTGCAAGGCTTTGATATTGGGTTCAAGATAAAAACAATAAAAAATTTTTTAAAAAAAACCTCATCTTTCTATTTCATCCAAGCACTGTTTGCAATATTCAGTCTGCACAGAAGAATCTGTAATCACTGCACAGCAATCAACAACTTCATTAAAAAAAAATGGGTGCTATGGATTTTTTAAATACTGTTTGTGGTTTTATTTACTCTTGTTTAAAACAAATTAATAACCACATGGTTTTTTTGGGGGGGGTCCAACTAGGTTTGGAATTTTGCCTCTTCCTATTTATAGATGATTATAAGTCATGTGATCTAGCCATTCGGATGGTTGAAGGCTTAAACTTACACCAAGTTTGGAAACATTAACTACCGATTAACTTTATTTAAAACAAAAAAATCCCACAAAAAACAAAAAAATACCTCTGAACCAGAGCTGTTAATTGTGCATAGATTAAGTTGGTGACTGACCATGACGATACTGGAATGGAATCACACTATAGTTTGTTCCACAAGGCATTGTGAATTTTATTCTATCTGTAATTGTGTCATTAGATGTAGCCAAAAGTACCTAATACATTTTAAATATATAGTGTAAAACGAATTAGGTATTTTTAGTTACATTTATTGATCTTGACCTGATAATTTACTGAGTTACAGATAATATAAAATTCGCGATGCTGTGCGGAAAGAAACATATTGTCGTGGTGTTGACATGTGACTGTCCATTATGAACACAGCTCATGTAAAGGTCAGAAATGCATTCATTCAATTTCTTTACTCTCAAGTATTGTTTACAACATAATTTTCTCCACTCTATGCAAGTCTTAAACCATGTATTGATGAGATTGGTTGATCAGCATTTGTAACGGCAAAATTTGGTCTTGTACCGACTTTTTCCATCCTTGCCAGTGTAGCAAAAACACTGGATCATTTGTTGTAAAATTTCTCAGAGATGGACATTGAAAGTTGCATTTCGGCAAATTAAGCAGGTTCACCTGTCACTTTGGACCAAAACTTATGCCCGACATAACGGGTTATCGACTTATCAGGGATCGAGATAAGCGGCGAAAAATTAACATAACAAAGAAGGATTTTTTCAGGACCAGACGAAAATGCTCATCATTCACGGGTTCTTGAAATAACCAAGGTCGAGATAAGTGGGTTTGACTGTATAAGGGGCAGTGTTACATGGTGGTTGGGGTTATAGTGAAGGATATCTGTATATATAGATCAGATGCAGGCTGTTATATATATATATATATATATATATATATATATATATATATATATATATATATATATAAAATATACACATAAACAATGTCAATAATACCATTTAATTGGTTCAATTTTGTCACATTATTTCTTTTTAATTTTATTTCAACTGAATTCTGGTTTCCATCAACTGAATTTAGTTCTTGGTGACAGAGAACCAATATTGCATCCATCACTGTACTATATACATGTATTTTGTGCATTACTTACCATAACATACCTCATTAATGTGACTTCACTTATAACATACCTCACTTTTATGGATAAATATAACAACAATCCAACCACAATGAAACACCTCATTCAACAATACTGCACATGCATATTTTTGTAAGAATATGAAGTGGCATGTCTAATAACATGAGTCACTTTCACGGCACCCATATGTGATGCTTGAAACGACATGGTTTAGTTTCAAATGAACTGAAAATTTAAATAAATGATATCTGGATAATCAACACTCAACTGAACTGAGCAAAAACGTACCTAAAACTTCCATATACTATAAGAAGGATTGAAATCACAAATGTTGACAGTCTGGAAGAATCCATTACTGACATGGCCCTGAAAGTGGAAGTAAAAGTTTAAATTATTCTGTTATTTCAAACACACAATGCATAAACATGAATTAATTCACCCATAAATTCATTCAAAACTGTAAAAGGAGTCCATTTTTTATAATCAAATGGCAGTAACAGGCCATACAAATATAACATCAAAATATGGAATTAAATTCTTTGTACAGTTTAATTCTTATGGAATACCATATAATAAACACCTGTCACGGTTTGTTACAGGCAAGAGGAAGAAAGGAAGGAAGAAATTAGACAAGTGATTGAACAAAAGTTTTTTTTCATTGACATTGTCTGATGTATTAATCTAGAAAAGGGAAATAATTTTTATGGAACCTAAATCTGATCAAAGCTCCTGAATCAATGACTGATAGTACATGTAAATACACATATTAATTTTAACATATTAGTACTCTATTACATCTGTAAGTTCAAGAAAACTGTTGACATACAGTACTGTAGTATGCGTGTGACTTCAATGAAAGTTTTGACATACAGTACTCATTACATGTGTAACTTCCATGAAAGTCTTGATATATAGTACTATAGGAGACATGTGACTTCAGTGAAAGTTTTGACATTTAGTACTCTATTACATGTGAAAATTCAATGAGTTTTGACATTTAGTCCTCTATTACATGTTTGACTTCAATGAAAATCTTGACATACAGTACTCTATTACACAGGTGACACCAACAATATTTTGAGTTGCTGGTACAATGGACCAGACCCAACATAAATTAAATTCGAAAGTCCTGGGACCCTGAAATCAAGAAATAAAAATCAGCCCTTGATTGTGGACATCCTATTTTGAACTACATACATCTGCATTATTTTTTGGCTTGTAAAATCCATACAGTGCAATGTATACATGTGATTCTACCTAAGCAGGAGGCCAAAAATACTGTTTTAAAGACCATCTACTGCACATATGGTTCTATAGTTGAAATCTACAACTTTTGAAAATTAGAAGAATCTTTTTAAAAAAATTAACAAACCCAACAATGGCATTTTTACACGTTTTATCGAAACATTTTGGAAACCAGCTTGAACCAGTCTACTGGGAACCAGAAATGTTCCACCAGTACAACGACAAGTGCAATGATGCATGGCAGATCAATTTTTCAAGAACAGCTGCATGTACACAATGAGCTGTTAACTGATTACCCTTTTGCTGGAATAGGAGAATTTGAAGGCAGGATGTCTTTTGACGTGTTTTAAGTAATTAGGAAGAAAATTTGGCCAAATAATTACTGGAAGGGAGAAAAGATGGAGAGACCAGCCATAATAAATTATTTTGACAGACAACTTCAGTAACTATTTTGATTTTTTATCATTTTTAATTGTTTACTGTAATGTTCAAGATGTATTAAGAGGAATATTTAATGGCAAAATACAGAAATGAGTGCTTTTCCCCAGTGCTAAGAGGAATATTTAACACAGCTCATTTTCACTTCATGGCAAAATACAGAAATGAGTGCTTTTCCCCAGTGCTAAGAGGAATATTTAATACAACTCATTTTCACTTCATGGCAAAATACAGAAATGAGTGCTTTTCCCCACTGCTAAGAGGAATATTTAATGGCAAAATACACAAATGAGTGCTTTTCCCCAGTGCTAACTGGAATATTTAATACAGCTCATTTTCACTTCATGACAAAATACAGAAATGAGTGCTTTTCCCCAATGCTAACAGGAATGTTTAATACAGCTCATTTTCACTTCATAGCAAAATACAGAAATGAGTGCTTTTCCAAAGTGCTAACAGGAATATTCAATACAACTCATTTTCACTTCATGGCAAAATACAGAGATGAGTGCTTTTCCCCAGTGCTAACAGGAATATTTAATGGCAAAATACAGAGATGAGTGCTTTTCCCCAGTGCTAAGAGGAATATTTAATGGAACAATACAGAAATGAGTGCTTTTCCCCAGTGCTAACAGGAATATTTAATGGAACAATATAGAAATGAGTGCTTTTCCCCAGTGCTAAGAGGAATATTTAATGGCAAAATACAGAGATGAGTGCTTTTCCCCAGTGGTAAGAGGAATATTTAATGGTAAAATACAGAGATGAGTGCTTTTCCCCAGTGGTAAGAGGAATATTTAATGGCAAAATGCAGAGATGAGTGCTTTTCCCCGTGCTAAGAGGAATATTTAATGGCAAAATGCAGAGATGAGTGCTTTTCCCCAGTGCTAAGAGGAATATTTAATGGCAAAATGCAGAAATGAGCGCTTTTCCCCAGTGCTAAGAGGAATATTTAATACAACTCATTTTCACTTCATGACAAAATACAGAAATGAGTGCTTTTCCCCAATGCTAACATGAATATTTAATACAACTCATTTTCACTTCATGGCAAAATACAGAGATGAGTGCTTTTCCCCAATGCTAACAGGAATATTTAATACAGCTCATTTTCACTTCATGGAAAAATACAGAAATGAGTGCTTTTCCCCAGTGCTAAGAGGAATATTTAATACAGCTCATTTTCACTTCATGGCAAAATACAGAGATGAGTGCTTTTCCCCAGTGCTAAGAGGAATATTTAATACTGCTCATTTTCACTTCATGGCAAAATACAGAAATGAGTGCTTTTCCCCAGTGCTAAGAGGAATATTTAATACAACTCATTTTCACTTCATGGCAAAATACAGAAATGAGTGCTTTTCCCCAGTGCTAAGAGGAATATTTAATACAACTCATTTTCACTTCATGGCAAAATACAGAAATGAGTGCTTTTCCCCAGTGCTAAGAGGAATATTTAATACAACTCATTTTCACTTCATGGCAAAATACAGAAATGAGTGCTTTTCCCCAGTGCTAAGAGGAATATTTAATACAACTCATTTTCACTTCATGGCAAAATACAGAAATGAGTGCTTTTCCCCAATGCTAAGAAACCACCAGCTAAGAAATATTACAAGTTCAACAGTACATGGATATCTGAGTTTTATGCGCTTGCAGGTGGGTAGCAAAGGTCCTGAGTTTGCATTATTTGTTTCAAAAATACACATCCTTTGAATATCATGTACATAAATTAAGTTCAATCCATAGATGAAATATACCAGTTAACATTATATTACAAGATAATTAATTTTAAAGTTGGGATAAATTAATCAAAAAAAGCTTACATACATCAAGTAGTTTTCATTGTTTATTTAAAGCATAAATCAATGTTTATTTTTTAAATTTACACTGGTGAAACCTACTAATTGACTTTTGGATCTGAACCTCAAAGAGAACAAAGTCCTTGAGGATGAGACTCTAGAATACATCTGAAGTCCAAGTCAGGAACTTCCTCCATGAAGTGATTGATCATAACTTGAAGGATACTGGAGAGCAGTCAGCAACCTTGCAAACCAGCAACAGGCAGAGCATAGTTCTCCTGTCATTACAACATTCTAAATGCTGATACAGAGAGAACATCATCCAGTCTTGCAAATTACAAAATGAATCAAGGAAATCTAGTGCTGGATTCTGAGTCAAACACTCTTCCAACTGAGCTTTTGTTGCTCCCCTCTATCAACAATAAACAGTACTTTGTAATTAATCTGAATTCACCATCAGTCGTATGGTAACAGTACTTTGTAATTACTCTAAATTCACCATGTTTCATCTGGTAACAGTACTTAGTAATTACTCTAAATTCACCATTTACCATGCGGTAATAGTACTTTGTCATTACTCTAAATTCATCACTTGCGATGTAACAAATTCAAGGATTTCAAAGCTGCTAGAAACCACCAATATAAAGAGTCAATGATCAATTATCTTTCTCATGAACAATAGGATCCCTTCACATACCCATAAATTTAAGAGCAGATGTAAATACATGCATCAGCTTTTGCAAAAGACCAACACAAAGACACATCTATTGGTACTTTATCAGTAAACCTTGTCTAATGGTACTTTATTAATCACCAGGTCTAATGGAACTTTATCATTCATTCCCATGTTAACTCAGTCTAATGGTACTTTATCATTAATTCCCATGTAAACCAGGGCTAATGGTACTTTATCATTCATGCCCATGTAAACCAGGTCTAATGGTACTTTCATTCATTCCCATGTAAACCCTGTCTAATGGTACTTTCTCATTCATTCCCATGTAAACACAGTCTAATGTTATTTTCTCATTCATTCCCATGTAAACCCTGTCTAATGGTACTTTCATTCATTCCCATGTAAACCCTGTCTAATGGTACTTTATCATGCATTCCCATGTAAACCCAGTCGAATGGTACTTTATCATTCATTCCCAAGTAAACCCAGTCTAAAGGTACTTTATCATGCATTCCCATGTAAATCCAGTCTAATTGTACTTTCTCATTCATTCCCATGTGAACCAGGTCTAATGGTACTTGATCACTCATCACCATATAAACCAGGTCAAAGGTACTTTGTTTTTCATTCACATGTAAACCCTGTCTGTAGGTACTTTATCATTCATTCACATGTATACCAGATATAATGGTACTTTTTCCTTCATTCCCATGTAAACCAGGTATAATGGTACTTTTTCCTTCATTCCCATGTAAACCAGGTCTAATAGTACTTTATCACATCACCAAGCTTTTCATACATTATTCATTCATGTAATTTGCAAATCAAAATGTGCTAAAGCTGAGATTTAATGCTGAAAATTTCTCAATGCATTGAGTCAAAGTTTAGAAATCGAGGAAAAGCCTGCCATTAATAATTTCAACTTATTGGAGAAATGTCACAAAAAAATAAAGCAGTGAATCCAAAAAGAAAGTCCATTACTGTATTTCCTTATACATTATAACAGGTAGATTCTGATATGCAGAATGTTGCTGCATATCAGGGACTTTGCTGATTATTAACTCTTTAGATATTAATACCCTAAGTATGGGAAATTACCAATGATCATGAATTATCCAGAGCAAGGAAGCAACCTTTTCTGGGACTATGCTGTTTATACTGTCTATAATTTCAAATACAACACTGTCCTTAGCCTATTCAAGGATGGCACTTAACTCTGACATCTCCCGGTGGCATCCTGCTATAGTTAGTGACAGTGCGGGACTGCCCTGTATTAAATCTCCATAGGTTTAATACACTGCATATGTATTTTGGTGTGCATTAACTGAAAATCATGATCCCAACTTTACCTGCAGTGCAAACACTATCTTAAACGCAACAGTGTAGTGCATAAAATTGCCCACTCATAAAAAAGGCATCCACTGAAGAGACTTTGCTACCTTTAAAATGTCGTAACATGCAAACATCACTCTGACCTTCACTAGTGGTCTGGGGACATCAAAGTGAACAATACAGACAAGGTGTCATATGATATATGCCTATGCCATGTGTATGCACATTGTAATATGTTACAATACGATACATATTGATACATGTAATGAAAAAAGAGGGGAAAAAAGTAATAATTTTTCATGGCCACTGAAAATGCAAAGTAACTTTATAGGGCAGTAAATAGCTCAGGTGGTAAAGTGTTAGACTTGCAATCCTTGGGTCTTGGGTTCAACACCCTCCCAGACTAACCTAAGTCATCCGATTCAGTACGTCTGTGGGTAAGGCACTTAGCTCCCATTTACTCTCCATGACACAGCCAATAATGTTTTAAAGGTGCCAGCAAAAAACCAAAAACCTACATGGTAGATATCATATTGAATTGATTCTGCACCTTTAACATCAATGTATGTGTTGATATTTCACCTTTAACATCAATGTGTATTTTGACATGGCAAAATTATCAACCCATTATTACAATAGTGAACCATTTCACTGGCCATAGTCCTTAATCTGCCCGCATTTTACAATGAAAGACCTGGATCAACACTATATGCATTCATGCATGGCCAATATACATGTGTAAATATGGTAGTCTTCAAAAAAGACCTTCATATTGGAAGCAGCATATTGTTAGCAAACTGACTTCACTAAAATATAACATGCTTAACCAGTTTGACAAGCAATTATAATAAAGGAAGGTCATTGCCGTTATTTCTTGTGCAAAACTGAAAATGTCAACAGGATTTATTCACATTTTTTTGTGTTAAAATGAGTCACCAACACATGTTGCATGTATTAACATTGTCATTCGAGTCATCCAAAAATTAGACAAAGCAAGACAAGAAATCAATGCCTTTATTTCAAATGATTTTGAACATGTGTTGCATGTACTTTGGAATCCATTTTTTTCTTCTACAAAATGAAGTAATCATTATATAAAGATAGATTATGTACTAACAATAGTAAAATCAATCAGATCTGTAAATTGTTAGATTAAATTTCCAAAGTAACTATGGAGTTTGTTTTATTAGTTCTAACAAACTTTATCTAGCCATTTCTGCCAACATATTATGAAATGGCAGATCTTGGTCTGCATAGTTTTTATTGGCTCTAACTTGTACATGGGTATATACATCTCCATATAATTATACCAGAAGAAGTCCAGACAAACTGTGAACTAATGCTAGACATTTCTTAAATAAGAAGCAGATGCAGTTATCACTATACTACACTACACTAAATGCACCAATCAGCTGTTATTGCAGCCTCTTACAGTCCCAAGAAAACCATTATTATTTTTTTCTCTGATTTTGTATGTTTTACATAGCAGTGAAAAATGTTACTTGCATTCAATAAAAAGTGGCACTGAAGCCTACACTGAAAATATAATGTTTATTTTGAATTTAGTATCAAGGATTTTGCAAATGAAAGTGAGTTGGTCAGTTCTGGAACAGACACTTGCACTAAAAATTGCAGTTATTTCATTAAATGCAACTAATTCCTGAAAAAGCAATATAACCTGTACTGATTTCTGTATTGGTTTTGTCGACACTGATGCCTGAAGTAAGACAGTCTTGGTGCATAAGAACTTGTAACAAATGTACTGAATTTCATCAGAAATTTAGAAAAAGGATGTAAATATATAATGACAGCAGTGATACGTTGAATAGAAAATGGGAAAAATCCACGATTAGCACACTGTTTTGATAATTAAGCATCCACATGTATTCACATGTAATTGTGTATGCATGTAAATAAGTAAATCAGTTTGTATAGAATACAATGATGAAAATTTTCCTTATTAAAAGTGCGAAATGCCTGACTTGGACTACCAGTTAGATTTCTTTGTTACAAATGAGCTTGCCATGGTTCCACTCTACAGTTATTAAATACTTATGAAAGTGGGGCAAGTAGAAGGGTGTAACTGTGTCCATTTGTAACAGGCACAATGGAGAGAATGTTGAAATACTTCTAATGCCCCTTCTAGGTATATACAATTACTAATATTTCTTTATACATGTATGTGGTATTAGGCAAACAATGCCTCTGCAGACAGCTGATCAAAATGGCTGTTCCCATGTGCTTGTGAAATGAATTTGAACAAGTCCAAAGTACACTAACTTTAGCAGTTATTACACTAGAGAAGATGAATTTTGCCAGATTAGAAAATACTAACTTTTGGAACTGTAATAAAAGAAAAAAAAAATATTAATTATACGTGCAATAAATAAATGATAAAATATGTAAAAAGATTTGAAAAAGTTGTTGGTTAATTCTTTTCCAATATACCTCTGAAATCTAGGAAGTGAAAATGACAAAGCGCAGTTACCAGTCTTTTGACAGATGCACATCTGAAGTAAGGCCAAGATGTAATCTCTATAACCCAAATAACGCTTATTAATCATACACAAAAAAAAAGGCAGTTAAAAGTACCAGTATGTTGGTAGTTTCTGTCATTAAGGAATATAAAGAAATTCCGGAGGAATCCTGTTATGATTTTAATATTAACTGTGTTATTTTCATTATTCATGACAAAATAGTTCAAAAAATTTTATTTTGATTATAAAACAGGTGTGTCTGTCACAAATTATTGGTGTATATTACAAATATAATTATATTTATAATCCTTTAATCACATGTTTGACGCGTATCATATTTGCCAATGTGATGGCTAAATGGAATGTTGTGATCCATACTCAGGTCAATGCCAACTTTTGGAAAAAAATCAGATTAAAAAGTAAAACAAAGCACACAAAAAAACCAAAAACAAGAGTCAAGTGTAAGTTATCTATTTGCATATGGGAATGCGCAAAGTATACACATTCCTTTGTAAGATTGTGAATATGATTTTCAGGAAAGCACTTGTTTTCTGTCTGAACTTTGCATAATGTCTTTAAGACTAGTCCATTATTTTCATTTGTTAAGTGTGCTTCATGTTACTAGTTTTCTCTGATAAATATCTTGTTGGTATCCCACTCAAAGTTTCCCTTCCTTTTATATCGAAAAGTGTGGCTAGAACATTGTATTCTCCAGTATCAACATTTCCTATTGTTATCAATAGGCAGCACAATGTCTTTCACAATATCAGCTATATAAGCTGTCACCTCACTTTAGTTACAAATTCAAGATTATGATTTATAGATCAATTAACATACACACAGCAAATTCATCTATTACAAAGTACTGACCATTTAATTTTTGGGGTGGGGAGGCTGTGATTTTATTCTGACCTGAAAATTTTATTTTCTTTTATCACAAGACAATTCATATTTTTTCCAAATAAAATAATGGATATACACATATGGTGTTAATTTGCTATAAATCAGAGCAAGATATTTCTTCCGGCAATTGACAGATGGGAATCAAAGAAAAAAGTGTCAGGCCCCTGCCTAAGAATATTGAATTGTTGGTGCTTAATATAATTACATTATACAATGGTATGTATATTAGCATTTTCAGAAATACCTCAGTATATCACTGCACAACAATTTTCGAAATACCCAGCTCAAGTTTATCAATACCATCGATATACCAGTTCAATTTAAATAACCAGGAGAGCCACTGAAGAAAATTGGGAATTCTCATTCTTTAAAGATCAAACCCTGTGCAAAATAAAAAAAGATGTAAAGCAGAACCTATAAACACCAATGTTACATGATTACACAGCTTTAAATATTTATAAAACTTATCTGGATGCAGATTGTATCATGATTACTTTAATGTGTCTTCTTCACTCCTTTGGTACTCTTTTAGTAGGACTGATGCAGGTGACTGTTCTGCCATAGTGATTGGACCTGGCTAACATTTTAAAGACATTGACACTATTACTGTCTTAACAAGAATTCAGATATATCCTAACCATTTTCTATAGAAATGGGTTTGATCTGTCCTACAAGATGACAACGAGCCACACCAAAGTATACCATAAAGTTCCTGATCTGGATAAGTGCAAGGACTATAATGATGTTTGGGCCTAAAAGCATCAAATTCTCAAAGTTGCCATTCTCAACAGTTTAAATATCATCTAACAACTGGAATAAAGACAAAAAAAAAAAAAGAGTTTATGACAGCACAGTGTGTATGCTACTGTTATGGCAACTAATGTCTGCAGTTGTGAATTTCTGGAAATTGGCAAAAGATTTCAGAACTTATTATATTTCATCTCAGGTGCTCACAAGTAATGTTTTCAAGCCATTTACTGACAGAACAAAGTACCATTTTTGAGTTTTTGTGATACAATCCACTTGGACCACTGTCTTGTAAGATAAATTGTACCTTGGAGCAAACCATACTGAAGAAAATGCAAACAAACTTTGCAGCTATAATTTCAGCATTGCTACTGATGCAGAAAAAACTTATAAAACAAGTGGTACCACTTTTACCATCTCTTCAAGGCATCACAATATAAACTGAGCCAGTCAGCTATTAGTGCACCTTATTGACATCAGTTAGAAAATCAATACTGTTTCTCTGATTTTTCCTGGAGATTTTGAACCAGTGAAGAATGTTACCTGCATTCAAAAGAATGACAGAATGCAATTTTATATCCAGTAACACTGATCTTTGATAGATTAATCAATAAATCACAGACTCAACAGGGAACTGACCTTCAGATGTAACGAAGCTGATACAAACTGGATATGGGAAACCCGAGGAAAGTAAACTTGTCTTGTGGAATCCAGTGACCTTGACCTTTCACATCTCTGCCTCAGAATTAATACGGAGCTGTCCCAGCTGAAGTGATGTCAACCAATTATGTGTGCTGAAAATTTGGCTAAGGAAGCCAGACTGCATTCAGAAAAAACTCATTCTGAGCTCAAGAATTTTGTGACCTTGAATCTTGCAGACCCAAAATCACTAGGCTTCTGCCTCTACTCATGGCATGTGAGAGAAAATAGATCACAGCAAATTAAAATTATACAGAGGAAACTGCCTTGATTAAAGAGAAACATTTCCATCTTCAGTAACTGGGATAAAAATGGATTTTGGAAAATATTATCCCTTGTAATGACCGCAAAGTAATAAACCATATATTCAGTCAATATCTATATTGTGTGCTTAAATGAAAAATGGAAAAATGATATATTTTTATGGCATGACTGTAGCGTATTCCTCATGGAATTTCTGCATCACTTTTGCTCTCTCTGAAAGAGTTGCAGCCATCATGAATAAAAATGTGTTGGCTGGGTTTTTTTTGATGTTTTTAAAAATCAGGATGTTGGGTAAAAAAAAATATATTTTTAAATGAAAATTCTGTATGATCCTGAGTAAATCGGAATAGGTGGCAGATCTGCTTTTGGTACATCAGCATATTAAAGACTTGGAATTCATTCAGAATATTCTATACTTTTTGACTTGTGATAGACCTTATTAGGACTATTTGAAATTACTTCACATACTGTAAGTTCCTTTTAAATTTTAACATTTTGTTTTTCTAGGGAAATAAACTGTTTCTTGAATTTTACAAAATTTGCTGATTTTGCCCTTTTTTGTTATTTAGTATAGGACCATAGAGTCATAACATACCACAAATGAAGAGCTGCAAAGTAAAACATACAACCTCAAATATGGGCTGAACAAACCAGCCTTAAGATTATAGCAGCAGAGATGAAGGTACTTGAAATAGAAGTCTGATTTGATAAATAAAGTAAAGGGCAATTCAACAGAAAAGTCAACAACTTCACCTACCTGAGGAGCATGATAACAAGAGATGGGGATCTTGTATTAGAGATACAAACATTGGTGCCCGCAGCATGGGTCAAGGGGGGTCACGTGACCCCCCCTGGAAATCATACTGCAAATATATATACACCACTCCCTCAATAACTCGCGCCCTGATAACTCACAAACCCGCTTATAACGCGGGGTCAGGCATGGATCCCAATTTTTAAAACCAGAAATTACCCCCACAACAGATCCCTATTTTATGAACTTTATGGAAATCGCGATCAAAATTAGCTACAAAAACTTTGATATATCACTCGTTTTATCGTCGAAAACGGTAGATAGGACCTGGAAATTTTAATCAACATTATGAAATACCAAATTTAAAAAAAGACATACAATTTTTTTACATTTTCTTTCCAAGTGACATTCCTAGCACACCGCAATTAACGATATGTAAGGAAATTTCGATCAATGAAAATGTCACTTATGCCAAGTGGAGGCAGTACTTTAATAAATAAATACAAATTAAATAAATTTTTTTATCAATTGAAATTTGTGTTCTAGTTCTATCTTCTAGTTCCTTTTAAGTGTAATCATCATAAATGCAATGTGTCCTCTTGTAATTAAACGTAAAATGTGTCAATCTACCGTAACAGTTATGTCTGTGAGCATTTCTCTGAGAACCTATTTAGGTGCCGACCGTGTTTTGATAACTGACTTGCAGAAGTATTTGTTGCATTGTTGCACTGAATTAAAAGCTGGCCTCCTTTGTATTATCATGTTAATTTTGTCTTTTGAATCAAATAATGGAGGTGAAATAAAAGAAAAGTTAAAAGGCACGAAAATCCTACAAACTTAAAATCTAGCTGCCCTAGTCATATGTCGGGTGAACTCACTTCATTTGATCAATTGAACACTGTTATAAATGTTATTGTGTAGGTGACATAAACTACCTTAAATTAACCGACTCATTGGTAACTGTGATCAAAGATAGCACGTCAACCAAGGGAAAGAATACTATATTTCGTAAAATAAAGAGCTTGGTTTCACAGATACAGACCATTGTGGGCAAGCTAGTTTCAGAGAATTCTTGAACTGGCACTTTGAGATATCCTCAAGAATGACAAAAAGTTTCATTATTACTTCCAATGAAATCACGATATCAATATTGTATAATTGAACAGCACAAAAAGTGAGATTCGACATAGACGATTGTCTCATGAAAATTCGCTTGCTTTTTGAAGAAAAGGAATCTTGTTTTGTGGTGCATCAACAGTTAGTCTAGTTCCCTGCTCTTTTCACTCCCAATTTGGCAGGATACAATGCCATACCACTCCGGGAACCAGACTCCTCAAGAAAACAAACAGCAGTGACATAATACACACGTTTTCGTGTAAATGTAATGGTTGTTGAAACCAGTTGGAACGATCTTTCACATGTTGGACATTTTGAAAATAAATGTAATTTAACAGAATAATGAACAACTTCATTAGAAAAAGTGCATTATTGAAAGTTATTATCGACGTGAATGTAAAATGAGGATTCAGTCATTAAACAGCGAAGTTCCCTAACCCTGACACACCCCCCCCCGCTGTTTTCTCTATGTCCAAGCGATTTTTTTTCAATTTTTGGAGGTCCCTCGGTAACTTGCGCCCTCGCTTATAGCGCAGTCTATGTTTGTGGACCCCGTTGTGTGCGAGTTATCGAGGGAGTGGTGTATATATAAATTCCGACAAGTTTAATCATGCAAATGAAGCTGAAAATATGTCACAAGATTCTGTTCAAAACGCTTAATAAATATTAGCTTTAGTTTCAGACTGCTTCTTATACTAACTCTCCCGGCCGTGATTGACCCCCCCCCCCTGCAAAAATTCCTGCGGGTGCCCATGGATATGAACCAGAACTGCGAAAGCTACAGTTGCCTTCAACAAATTGACCATCATATGGAAATAAATAGCACTTAAATGGAGCAATCCAAATGAATCCCCCTATAAAAAATAAGAATCTTAAGACAGCGAAAAGCTGCAGGTCTTAAAACATGATGAGATAACTGCTGTGGCAAAGAACGGAGGAAAACAGCATGTGAAGATTTTGCCCCATGCAATGTACTAGGCACAAAAAGGTAGAATGATAATGATGGAGACAGAAAACTGAATAATTTCAAAGAGACGAAGAACTGAGAATTCAGCTCTCTGAAGTATAATCTTTCAAGTACACATAATTTAGTACAATTTAAAAACTGATGATACAAAACACGCATTACCAATTTCTGAAATTCCATGCTCTTGCAGTGTACATTTAATCTATTCATGCTGTGTTTATGATCGACCTAGCATAGTGGCTGTCATCGTTTAAGGGTACAGCCTAACTTTATTTGCATGAAAGCCACAGCAATATAATTATGTAATAATGGTCATCCAAAACATCATTGTGCACTTTTAATATCAAATATTTTTCAGCCCAGAATCTTATCAGAATATTTAGATGCTTTCCAAATATACAAAGTATAATGATGTAATGATTTTTATTTATGTGACTACATGGAAATCTGAGAAAGATTTTTACTTCTATGTTCCAAACAGTGTCAGGATTTTTAATATGATGGATTAAAACAGTGTCGAGTAATGCTTACGACAGAGAGGTGGTATCAATGCACAGCTGTGTGAAATTAGTCTTTTGATCAATTTGATGTATGATCATTAGGCACAGACAATTGAGTAACAGGTATCTTAATATCCTTGTCTGCTAAGATCTAATCTAATTCCATTAAAATCACTTGAACATTTTTTGACAGCTGGTACACTGCATCATGGCTGACACTTGCTTTGTACAAATGGATCAAACAGAAGAGAATTTTGCCGATAAAACATGAAGACTCAGCTGATGGAATTTTCATGCATCCACATATTAAAAGTATGTATACTTTTACACCCTGTCATTGAGTCCAACTGCAAACTACATAGATCCAGATGTGCTGTCTCATAATGTGCTGGTAGAGCTGGGTTGATCCAGTTTTGCAAGAAGTAATGAGTTTAATAAACAACATGGACCATAATCTGCTTGATATGGAGGTTATCTAAAAATTTTAAATATCATTTTGATTTTTTTCCCTATGTCATACAAGTTTATGTATGTCAAAAAGCAGGCCACTGATAAACACTACAAATGTTACTATAGTTTGTATGCAGGTACATGTATGAAACTGACACCTGTTGTAGTATGTCAGCTGGTCAAAATATGCCGCCAGATGGCTGATATCTTGGACAAAAGGTCTACTTTTTATCCATCTTGTAATATAATATAAAAATAGTCAATCCCAAACAAGTTCCTCTGTACTTGTAAGCAACGAAATGAAGTCATTCACAATTCTTTGATTTCCTTTGAAAAAATGATAACATTATTTTCTCCAATGGCCCATCTCAGGCGAAAGTTTTAAGACTTTCAGGGCAAACAAGTTAATGAATCATATTCAAAAAAATTTCAATGACACTTAAGTATAGTAATGTACTGCCCCTGAAGGTGCACCCTTGTCTTCAATGTTCAATAAAGTTCTACATGATAAATATGAACTTACGTGACACTGGCTGCCTGAGCTAATTGTTCTTCTTGGTTGGCAGCAGGCATTTCGTGTGCATTAAGGTACTGGCTCCCACTCCTTGTGATTAGATCTAACATAATAAAAATGTATGGTTTAAAAGGAAATAACAATCAATCAAGAATATAAATACTGCTTAGAGAAAGGAAATAATAGGAAAAAACAAAGTGCCATAAAACAGCACAAAAATACATGAATACTATCTAATACTTGACCAGTGCTCCAAAGGGAAAGAATAAGAGTGGTACTCCCCTCCCCCACAGTACACCTTCTTCCCTGCCCTTCTAGGCCTTTCTCTATGCCCTAGAATAATAGAATGGTGCACTCCTCCTGTATCAATAATTTCCCCCCTCTGTCCTCCCCACCTCTGCCTTACAATAACAGAATGGTGCTCCTCTCTAGTTCTATGGTGCTGTTATTACATACACCTGAAACCTGGACTGGTATAAGGTGACATGTGCATTTGCAACAAGCACAATGGACAAAATGATGACATACCTTTATGCAACTTGTGTACTGTGACTTCATGTGTTATTTGGGAAATAATGTTCTGCCTAAAGTAAACAGCTGACCAAAATGGCTGCTCCCATATGCTTGAGAAATGAACTCATAGAGCATACACTAACTTCTAAAAGTGCAACAAATGAATTATAAAATGTTTAAAATACCATAATTTACCAGCTATTTTGTTCAAGTAGAGCCGGTAGTCTTTTGAAAGCGTATACTATAAAACCCTAATTACGACCCTCAATCATACACAAAGATAAATACAATTAAAGTTACTTTAACAATACTTAACATATAAAAAGTCTTTCTTAAATAACCAGGTCAACCAGTGAGGAAAACCTGGGGAGTTCTTTTTCTTTAAAATTCCAACCCTATGCAAAGTACAAAACTGACGAGTGGAACCTCAGCCCCAATAACTCCCTTTTGCGCTCAGTGCACCACCAAACCACACCCACCATAATGCCCATCTAAGTCATCATATTGATCTTAAAATAATATTGTGGTGCTCCAATCCTCTACCCTATATGTTCTAGCCCCTGCTCTCAGTGTACTTCCCCTCCCTCCTCTACCAGTCAAAACTTTCCATTCAGCCCTTCAAGGATCCTTACCTTTGACTCTCCCTATATCACTACAATTCATCCTTAAATCTTGAAATACTAGATACATGTATAAACATGCTTTTGTCTGGATTTACTTTTAAAAGGCTCACTATAACTTAAAAACCTGGAGTCCCAGATTTGACAAACATGAAGCATGAAAATTATGTCACAGCTAATCAGACTGAATTACTCTTGTTTGGAGGCACCCACACACCAGTCTGAGTGTGTAATGGAAAAATAACTGAAAATCCAAGAAGCAGGCTACCATATAGATATAGTCTGGACATTTATGTAACTGTAAGATTAAGACTTACCATGAATCATTAATAATTATTTTCCTTTGTGAAATAATTCTAGTGATGTGTAGAGAAAGAGGAACATATCACCAGAATGCAACATCTGGTTGTCCTTACCCTGCATTCTGGCAGGGCATAAGATTGTGGAATCCTGGGTGATAATGTAATATAAACAGTTAAATATGAGGACAATTAACTTACCCACAATCCATCACATATAAAAAAAAGGCTTACCCAATGCCCAAGAGTACCTTCACCTTCTGACCTTAATTGGCCATAAGCTCTTCATAAAATTGTAAGAAACAGAGGATTCCAAGGTAAACCCTTTTGGCATGTTTCACACCAGAAAGAAATCATACCTGGAGGGTAATCCAGACATAAATAGGATATCAGGATATCAATGCATTAACTGGAGTTAACCTAAATGACCACTTTTTAAAACTGTGAGAACTTGTTAGGAGAGAGTATTGCTGTCTAAAGGTTCTAATTATGTAAGGATAATAAATTTCAAAATTTAGAAAGGTAAAGCCTTTTTAATAAATGTAAACATGAAGTCCAATAAAAAGGAAAAATATAAAAATATAAAAATGGTCAATAAAAAAGATTATGGGAATAATTAAAATCAATAAAACATTTGTCATATAACCATGTTCATTTATAGTTTGTTTTTCTCAGGTAGACCATGATCAAAAAGTTTCTTCACTTCATATAAAAAAGTTTGGTCTCAACATGTGGTTGGAGACAAGAATGTTCCCTCTCAGTGGACATTATTAAGATGTGCACCCTGATAAATACGGAAAAATATCTTACAAGAATACCTGTGTGTAACAGCGTAGCCCCAGTTCTGCATACTGTAATATCAGATGCAAGTTTTGTTTTTAGCTCTAGTCACATTAAGGTTAATCAAAATAACTGGTAAAGTCACATAACCAAGTATTTTACTGTGATCTCCTTAACTGATTCTTTTCAACTGTTTTAAAAAGAAATGTTTTAGAAAAAGAAAATTAGGTGAGCAACAACTTCCAGTTATTACTTCCTTCCTTTGCTAAGCACAACTCAATCCTAGAACGTGGCATTGTGTGCTGGTAAAACTTTAAAATACTTTATGTGATTCAAGCAAAACACAAACCAAGAACATGACATCATGTGCAGGTAAACTATTAGACTGTATGGGATTCAAGTAGAACACATGCCAAGAACATGATTTAATGTGCAGGTAAACTGTTGGATTCTATGGGATTCAAGTAGAACACAAGCCAAGAACATGACATAATGTAAAGGTAAACTATTAGACTGTATGAGATTCAAGAAACTTTACTCTCAAGTAGTATGTGAATATTACAATCCATGAAAAATACAGAAAATACATGTTCATCCAAGCAATTCAAACTCACAGTTGAACAGTAAAGAACCAATCATCAATCATTAGAATTTAACAGATTCCCAACACATTAATTCTACTTGTGATTTCAGCATGTCATGAGACAGTAGATGTCAAGTTGGGTGCATGTACACAGCTGTATCACAATTCTTTCATTATGTCTGGCTTTAAATGAACCAACCAACCAAATATACTTTAAAGTCAGGTCCAACTGCAAACTCAAGAAATCCACATCTGCCATCATATGATGTCATCTAAACAGTTTGTTGGAGTAATCAGTACAGTGTGTAGTCAGGTATAAGACAAGTCCAACTGCAACAGCACAGACCAAGATCAGCTGTCATATAATGTGCCGGAAATTCTGGGTCTCTGCAGTTTGTTAGGAGTAGTCATTTTAACAAATAACATAGACCCTGATCTGCAGGCACATTATGTTATGGCAGATCAGGCTCTTTGTTGTCTGCAGTTTGACGAAGCAAGTATAGACACATATATACAGTAACCATATATGTACATATATTTTTATAGTTATGGTCTAGGGTCCCATGCGGCTTAAAAACGCCAGTACTAAAAGAAGGTTCTATAAATAATATATCTGAAGGCTTCATGAATCTCTGTGCTGCAGTTATCTACAACACTCCCCATGGTGGGCTGTGAGACAAATTAGGAGAAAGGCAAGACTGAATATTGTAGAAAAGACTAATGGATGAAACCCTTTTACCATGGGCTGTATCTTATAATGATGTCAAGCTGAGATAGAATTCAACTTTTTCAATAGTGCAGTTTGAAGGTTTTTATCCTTTTTGCCTTTATCTTAGTTTTTCTTTCTCTTTCTGCATACATAATCTGACATGGCACTACACAAACAGGACTGTGCTGCTGTGCCATTAAACCCTATAGATACATATGCAAGTATACAACACTACTTTACAGTTGGTTCCACCATACTTCTCATTAAACAAGTTCAAACAAAGAATTTTTCAAAAATGTTTCTCAATAAAAAATCATCATCTAAAAAACATTCTGAGTTATTTACTGTAAATTTTAAATTATGTTCTCAGAAGTGACATCCAAATTTGCCTTGGTCTTTTTACCCATCCTCTAAGTATAAATTATAATTAACTAGTCTTCTAAAGAAATATGTTGCTGGTACAAGTCCCTCTATCACTTCACAGCATACAAGTAATTATCTGACATATCCATTTAGCCTTAAAATCAAGAGAAAAACAAACTGGCATTCTGCTCCCCAGCAGTTAAAGTTTTTATTGCTTAGCAACTGTTATATGCTTTCTTCTTCTGCTACAAATGTGTGTTTTGTAAAAGAGAATGGTACAGAAAATAACTGCAAACAAAAGTCTCTGCAATGCACAAGACTGATGAAAATATACATTATAATGGATTTTATAATTATAATATGAAGTACATGTAAATAGCAGCCAATGTGAAAATGTTCACAAGGCATCAAAACTCAGTTTTGGCTGGATGTATCAATGTATGAGTGGGTTATGTAGCACCTATTTCTTTGATTAACACATGACTATATCAATCAAACCTAACACATGCCAATAGCTATGGACCTTCAACCAATACAAAAAACATATAGATGCTTAAAAGTCAAATCAAACTGCAAACAATAAAGATCCAGATCTGCCACAGCAAAATGTGCATGCAGATCAGGGTCTATGTTGTTTGTTCTACTGATCACTCATAGCAAATTGAAGACCCATATCTGCCATCGCATTATGCAATGGCAGATCTGGGTCTGTGCAGGTTGCAGTTGGTCTTGTCTTATAAGTAAGTTTATATGGTATGTTTTAAATGGTGTGTGCATCACAATGGCAGCTTCACGAATGTTTAGGACAAATGTCCACCAACTTTCACTATACATCATAAAGAAATCACATTTTCCACCCATTTTCATCAATGTTTTGTAAACAGAAACAAAATCACACTAATTCACACTGGGTAAGTGTCAACATAAAATACTTTGATTTGATATGATGTGCTATAGTAATGAGGAAGGTATGTTAAAGTCTACTATAACAAAAGGTAAATCATAAACATATCAGAAGAAATGTTGTTGTTGTTGTTGTTGTTGTGGGGCTTAACGCCATTTTTCAGCACACGATAGGCTATACATGGCGGCCAGTATTAATGGTGGAGGAAGAAACCAGGAAATCCGCGGAAAGAACCATCGACCCACGAGAAGCTACTGGCAAGCTTTCTCACGTATCCACATTCGCCGAATCTTAGACTCGAACCCACGCAGACAGAGGTGAGATGGCAGTGATCCGTAACGGAGAGCGCTTTAGACCACTCAGGGCACCTATCAGAAGAAATAACAAATACTCTTCCTCATCACTACATGATGCCTTACAACGATTCTTACGAAGAATTCTCTGCCAAAATTAATCACCAGTGTCAGCTCATTAAATCATCTACTGACAACTGATCAATCAATATCACTGATCCTGAAAATTCAAAGGGGAAATATGGCTGACAATAGCCCTATATGAGGTAATAGGGGTGTGGGAATACAATATATGATTTCCTTGTGGCTACCATGGGTTTAAATAGGTGTGGATGGAAGAACCAACTTCCTGTATGTGTTTTTCTACAGGGGAACTAAGAAAGAGCCTCAAGCCATCATTAAGAGAAGGGAAAAAATGAATCAACTGAAAAGGAAGCTTTTATGACAAATTGCTAAGGATGATTCAGTAAAATTCATCATGCCTTGATAACATTCTAGTTTTATGACGAGTACTCTTGTACCAGCCCTTTAGTATCTATGGTTAAATACTAGTTTTATAGATTTGTATTTATAAGCAACAAAATCTACTTATTGCAAACAATTATTACAGATATTAATTTAGCTATTAAGATATCTTGTATAATTTCACCAATGATAAGACCAGGTGGCCAGCATAACAAGTGGATTAAAATGGCATGAGAACTGCTGGGAAAAAACATCACAATATATTGCAATACAGCAAGTCTGCATTGCAATACATATCAATATGTATTGGGCACTGACAACATATGTGATTCAAACATTAATTTTGATTATTCTGAACTTTAATAATGAAAAATTTCTTGCAGGTAATAAAATCTGAACAAGAAATAAAATCATGTTGCTTTCTATTTCACAAAAACACCTACTAAAATAATATTTACATCAATGATTTAGAAAACAATACATACATCAACATTAGTGAAACTTCTACTAGCACGAAACAAAAATTTGCAGACGAGTTGCAGAATTATTTTGCCTGATTAGAAAGGTCTCTTGGTCAATGAACAGAAATGATTAGAATGTTCTTGTACTGCAGTACAATCATGACAAGAAAAACAAGTGTAATCATAAATTAGCACGATGACAAATGTCTTGCTTTGATGAATGATATAGTAAATTAGTAATATCAATGGTTCCAAACCTTTGTTGGTTTCACCATGGTAGACTAACTGTCCATTGTTAATAAACTTTTGATGCAAGGGACAAGCATGATTGTATGTCCTTTTTGACTTTAAATAATTATTAGCGATAATTTTCTCTGAGAAGATTTGTCTAGATTATACAACACATTACAGATCAAGCACTGAAGCCATATTTAAGAATCCCTTGTTTAATATAACACTGTATGGATGCAAGTCATGAATGCTGAAACTGGCCAAAGAATGAGTGATAACTGTAGCTATTGGTGGTGAAGATTTGTATTTCGTCTATGCAATTAGCATACCTGCAATCGCTGGTTGCCGACCTGAAACATTTGATATGTCTTTCATGGAATCTTTGGCTACTGGGCCAGGTTTTGTCTCATGTTGTTGCACAATACTCATGAATGGTGATGCCACAAATGAGTTGGGAGGTCTGTCGTAACACCTGTGTTTGATTTCAGTTTTGCAGACATTACACACAACAGTTTTTCCAAGTGTATTGGTGCCAGACTACTTTTTTAGTGAATTATTCCAAATAAGATTCTTTGCTTCTGCATTCTTCATGAGCCCATAATTAGAAGCTGCCATGTTGGTAACAATGCTAATACAGTCCTACCCACTTATGTAGACATCACTTATGTCGACAAGCCGCCTATTTCAACAAAAAAGCAAAGTCCCGGTCCCTTGGTCTACTATTACTACCAAAACTGTCATGCTTATGTCGACGTCGAGATAAAAAAATAAACGTACATGTCGACAGAAGCCCTTGGTCCCAGCTTGAACAAAGCCTTTGTTTTCTAATCATTTATGTCGACAAGCTGCCAATTCCGACCCAAACTTTGTTCAACAATTAGTTGATCTTGCCACCAGGCTTTAATTTTCTCGCCTAATCATTTATGTCGGCAAGCAGCCAGTTCCAACCTGTACTTTACTCAACAAATAGTTGATCTTGCCGGCAGGCTTTAATGTCGCGGTCGGATAAAAAAAACCAACAGGCTTTTGTTTGGTCCTGTAAAGTTGGCCTCTCACGGCGACTTAAATAAAAGCAATGAAATCTGATCTGATTCTTGCATTTTCCAAAGTGATCGGTGATTAAAACAAGTTTATTGCGCTGTGAGAGTTTCCTTTTTAACTTTATTTATATTTACGATGGCAACCAACGGCAATGTAAACGCAGATTAAATTTACAGTCTCTGGAAACTAAATATCTGGCTGTTAAGGAAGTTGAGGGTGGGACATCTCGCAAAGATGTCTGTGAAAAATTTTAAATGTATTGAGCAGACATTGTTACAATATTGTATTATAAGAATCATTTTCTTTTAATACCTCATTAGCATGTGTCAATGTATACAATATTATGCCTTCATTAATCATATCAGCCGCATATCTCTTGTTCGCTTTTATGTACTTTTCACGATGACTTCTGTAACTAAATACACGTACTGTTTAAACCAACTTGTTGACAGGTTTTCATTTCCCTGTGAATAGCCCCATCCCCTTGGTAGCCTCAGTAAGATGGGAACTGACTGACCAAAATCTAGGCCAATTTAAGTACATGTACTCCAAGCGTGTAAATAACAACTATGCAACCATGTGCTTATGCCGACATTGAATAATCATAGTGAATGTTTTTCATATCAGGATGTGACCGATGTAATATTTTATTGTGGATTTTATTACACAAAGGTAACCAAAATGTAATTTGTCAATATACAAGTGTATTTGACACTGGTTTTGTCTTCATGTAATCAAAATTTGCAATGTTTGGTTTCTCAAAGTGTAAATGCTACTCACTGATGACAGGTCACCCCTTACTGACGAATTTAACTTGTATCTTTTTTTCAGTACCCCCCCCCCAAACACTTATCTCGACATCCGCCTATGTCGACAATATTTCCTCGGGCCCGAGGATGTCGACATAAACGGGTAGGACTGTACTAATAGAAGACAGTGGTGTACTCTATGTTAGTTCCATACAGTCTAATAAAGGTTAAAAAACCAAGAACAGTATACCAGTATTTCTATACTCTTATCAAGATTTCCTGTATCAGACATATGTATTGCAATTTACCAGTAAAATGGTACATTGTTATACCATTACTTAACACGACACAAAAACCATCCCTTGTAAATACTTGCCAAAATGTTGCAAAAGTGGAGACAGTGGGCCTTTCATTGGATAAGTGTAAGCATTTACAGGATTCTAATGTAAACACATGAGAAGCCAAAACCTAAGGTGCTAGTGTTGAGTAATCTGTCTGAAATTAGTAGTTAAATATAGCTGCTATCTCCTTGCAATGATTGCTTCCAAATTTAATGTGGCAGCAGGTCATGAGATATGGTTGTCAAAGACTGGACAGGCAATGGACCTTGGCACCTTCTGTATTTCCACCATTTTAATTTTCAAACATTTGTGACTAATTATTTGGATCCAACCATATAAATTTTAACATGTGACATCCAAAAGTAATGACACAGTTTGGAATCAAAGTTGGGCAAAGAAAATAAAGAACATATTGAAGACATGAATGTAAACAGACTTGGTAATAATGAACAGCAAGAGTATTAGAATCACAATGCCTTCTGTGTTACTTTAGAGCATATGTAAACTCTTAACAACATTCACAATTCCCACAAATAATAAAATGTCCAAAATAATTTCATAATTCGTCATCATCATCATCATCATCAATCCCTTAACCCAAGAGGTCGTTGGGGCACCACAGTTGACTTTACAACCAATTCTCTCCATCTTTCCCTGTTCTCTACTGCCCTTTGGAAATCTCCAAATCCCATGCCTGTCCACTCCTTAATGTTGTCTTCCCACCTCTTTTTCTGTCTGCTTCTTCTTCTGCTCCCTCGCACTGTGCCTTGCAAGACTGTTTTTGCCAGTTTAGATGATCTTGAGACATGACCATACCACTTCAGTTTGCACTTTTTTACAGTGGTCAAGAGGTCTTCATAGAAACCAATGGCTCATTGGATCCTGTTGTGGACTTCTTCATTGGTTACATGGTCAATGTATGAGATGCCCAAGATCTTGTGGTAGCATCTCATTTTGAAGGTCTGAATCCTTCTTTGTAGATCTGATGTGAGCGTACATGTTTCACATGCATACAGAAAGATGGATATGACAATCGAGCTCATCAGCCTTATTTTGGAACCAAAAGCAATGTTGGTATCCTTCAATATTGGTCTCAACCTTGTTATTGCTGCTGTTATCTGGGCAATCCTGCAGAGCAGTTCTGGTTTGGAGCCCTCATCTGTGATAATTGATCCCAAGTACTTGAAGCTTGTGACTCTTTCCAGCTTCTGTCCACTGACCTTTATTTCTGCACTGATGCCATTGATGTTGTTTGTCATCAGTTTGGTTTTTTTCAGCACTAATCTCCATACCATGTGCTGCGGAGGTTGTGTCGAGGCACTCAACCAAGTCAGCCAGTTCTTTTTCATCTCCTGCTAAACCATCAATATCATCTGCAAAGCGAAGGTTGGTGATTGTCCTTCCTCCAATGCTGACAGTGCCCTTGTGGTCATGCAAGGTATCCTCCATGATCCTTTCCAGGAAGATGTTGAAGAGTGTAGGTGACAGTATACATCCCTGTCTGACTCCAACTGTTGTTCGAAACCAATCTCCTCTGCTGCTATTGATGAGGACAGCACTGGTGGCTTTGTCATAGAGGTGTTCAGCAACCTGCACCAGGTATGAGCTGATGCTGTACTTCCCCATATTTGCCCATAAGGCTGCATGCCATGCCCTATTAAAGGCCTTTTTGAAACCTGTATAGATTCTGCTGATGCTGATGGTATTTCTCACAAAGAAGTCTGAGATTGAAGATTTGTTCTGTGGTGCTCCTTCCTGCTCAGAAGCCTGCCTGCTCTTCAGCAGTAATTTTCTCTGCTTGAGGCTTTAGTCTGCTGAGAATTATCTTCAGCATGACTTTGCTTGGGTGACTGATCAAACTGATGGTTCTGTAGTTTGGCATAGCTGTAGGTATCCTTTCTTGGGGAGCACGATGGCCAAGGATTGAGTCCATGTGGTGGGCCAGTCACCTGTCTGCCATATCTTGTTGCAGATTGTTGTTAGAACTCTTCTCCTCCTGCTTGAATGAGCTCTGCTGGTATGTTGTCAATGCCAGCTGACTTTCCTTTCTTTAGTGACCTAACTGCAATTTCTACTTCACTAAGAATGGGGTTGTCATCAATTTCTTCTGCCTGAGGGCAATTTAGTACTGTTAGATCTCCTTGGGTCTTATGATTGTACAATTCTGAGTAGTATTCTGTTCATTGCTTGTGGATCTCTTGATTTTCTGTGAGGCATTTTCCTGATTTGTCTTGGATGGTGGTAGTTTTCCCTTGTTCATGGGTTGTGAGATCTTTCACCAGTTGATATGCCATTCTGCTGTCATTTCTACTCAGACTGTCTTTGATTTTGCAGCATTGTCTTTCTATCCATGATTCTTTTGCCCTTTTCATGCTTTTCCTGATCATGTCGTTTATCTCTCTGTATTTCATAATTAGGATTAATGCTGCCATACTTGGCAATCAGGGACGTTTGAATGCAAGAGCAGGCTTTCGGTAAATATGGGATAATTGCTTCATATGTTGGATTATTCAGGTTAAAATTTATGTTCTGATGTTATGTCTGAGAAGATAAGTATCTATTGATCAATTCAGGTAGATATGGTTTGTTACAAGGTCTCTTAAATATTCACGATTTGTAAACCAACAACTCCCTGCAGCTATCATGCGGTTTCAACATATTCCAACTTCTAAATTGGGATGTGCTCTGGTCTCACACCCCAAATGTCTAGATATCTCAAACAGGGTGGGAATAGTCATAGACTGATCATGTAGATCC